>JAKZAP010000010.1:2991769-3014269 GCA_023053575.1 Branchinecta lynchi
GGTTGAAAGTAAAAGGCTCATTAAGAACTAACTTGTGAATGGGACTGGTGATTGCATTAGTATAAATTAACAGAAAATTCTATTTTATCTACTATTTTGGAGGGCTACTACTTTTTGGGATCCCGTACCTATGACTTCGCAAAAGTTGTCCGTCTCTCCGTCTGTTAGCACGATAACTCTCGAAGGGGTTGAGATATTTCGTTCAAATTTGGTATAAAGACTCTTTGGATCAAAGTACAGGTCAACTTCGAAGATGGGGTCTGTAGCCCTATATTTAGGGGTTGGGAGGGGGCAAATTAAGGGACGAAAAAATATTTTAGAATCTAATAAGATAATCGATTCAAGATAAGGAGACATGCTGAATCCGAATATGAAAATTATTTTCTCGCCGGACAAGTAGTTCACCGTGAATCCGGCAAAACAGGAAAATTTGTGAAAAAGAAATGTTTAATCTGAAGTAGATTAGAGGTTCAATTTAGGGGTAATAAAAACAGACTGAACACGGATTAAACACATTTTTTTTCGCCGGACAAGTAGTTCGCCTGGGATCCGGCCCAAACTGGAAAATTTGTATAACGTAAAAGTTGTATTTGAGCTTGATTAGATGTTAGATTCAGGTGTCAGAAGACATGCTGCATCCGTATATGCAAATTATTTTCTACCCGGACATATAGTTCGCCCGGAATCCGGCTGAAAAAGTAGAGCTTGAAAAAAGTAAATGTTTTATCTGATGGGTGTCAGTGGTAAGGAGGCATGCTGAACTTATGTGTCAATATTCCACGCGGACAAATAGTTCGGGCTCCGGCCAAAACCTGAAGATTCGTAAAAAGTTAAAGTTTTATCTGTAGTATATTGTAAGGTAGTATATAGTACATAACGGTCAAGAAGCTCGCCAAGAACCAGGCAGAAACCGTAAAATATGCCAGCAGTAAGGCAGCTGGAAGTTTTGATCAATTTCATCAAAGTATATACGACTTATAGGAGTAAACACGCACGCTAAATCCATGTCTGAACTTGGTTTTCTCAAATGATTAGCCATTGACCTTAATCTGTTTCTAAATTCAGTTAAAATTTTCAAGAAGTTTGGCGAAGACCGGATATTTATCTACAAGATCCAACTGTCTGGATCAGATATGAAGTTTGTGGGATCCCGTCGAAACCTTTGGTCTTGTTTGAAGATAATAGAGGGAGGCACTGGCCAGAGCCAAGAGAAAAGAGTTCGTCCTCACTGTTTCCAGGTACCCTTTCGAAAAGATTGAGAATCACTGGCACATTTTGGTCCTTCATCCTTGCGATGGTTATTAAGCCTTTATTTGTGTATAATTATAAGTTCACCTCATATTTTTCAGTTTCTGTTTGACTAGCCCCGTCTGCCGCATCTGATTGCAAACTCCCGGTGATTCTGAACTAATTTTACCCTCATCAATATGCGTAAATGTCGGCTTCTTTTTATTAATCCCCTGGGTTTTATTCCCTCTGCTTAATTGCTTTGGTGAGCCAGTCGACTTCGAACTAATAGGCGGGTCCTGAATCTCTGGGGGTGGGGACGGATTTTGTAGGCGAAGTGACGTTTATGTCAAGTGACGTTTATGTCAACTGATGTTTATGTCAACTGACATTTATGTCAACTGACGTGTATGTCAACTGACGGTAAGCGAACTATCGTGTAGGGGAACTGACGTGTAGCTGAACTGACGTGTTGACGAAACTGGCGGATTCTAAAACAGGTGACTGACGGTGACTGAACTGACGTTTATGTCAACTGACGGGTGGTAAACTGACGTGTAGTGGTAACTGACGTTTAGGTGAACTGACGTGTAAGCGAACTGACGTGTAGAGGAACTGACGTGTAAAGAAACTGACGTGTTGACGAACTGTCGGATTTTTCGTTTAGTGTGTGAACTGACGTTTATGCGAACTGACGGGTTGCGGTAATGACAGCGACCCTTCTTAAAAACTACCAGAGCTTTTGGCACAAGTTCGTCTAGAATGAATGAATGAATCTTTTATTTATCCATTCTATAAGATAGAAATAGTGGAGTAGGCTACATAGAGAAAAGAAAGAAAACAACTTAAATTAGAATAGAAATTTACACTTCGAACAGATCACTTCAAACACACGGACAAGACCATGAGGCAGAGAAAACTTGGCAACCGACAGATACCTATGCAGCTCGTCAAGTTTAACAGTTACATTTGCTACTGAAACTTTATTTAGAATTTTTCAGTTTTTATACCAAATTGTCAAAAAAGAGGAGGATTTTACTCCTCTTTTTTATATTTACTTCCATTCACTTCTGACCTCTGTCATCACTGTTTAATCTCAGACTAGTTGACTTCTTCCTCTAATTAGGTTTTTCACTTGTATTACAAATAAGAAGATTTTCGTGACTTCCGGTTATTTTGAGACGGATCATTTCCTAGCTACATCTTTGGCTCTTTACATTGTCCTCTGCTTGTGTTTCCACTTTCTTGGGGAAGTTTTGAATCTCTGGATGATTACCTCACCCTTTTTCATTCGGTCTTTGTCTATTGACGATCTCCTTCTGCTTCAAGTACGCCTGTCAGCAAACCAGCGTTTTCATGGCTTTTGAATTTTAAAGTACACATGAATGCTTACTCCGTTTTTTAGTATCATTTCTGGGTAACAGCTGCGACAAACTGCACGTCTTGTCCCAATCTTCTTTCATCATAGTATTTGAAAATATGAGCCTCAGAAATATCTTGAACACACTGTTAAAAAGAAATCTTGCAGGATTTGGAACTGGGATTAATCTTGTCTCTAAAACGATAATCTGATCTCTAATTCAGATAAATCTTATCTTAGTAGAGATAAGATTAATCCTAGTAGCAAATACTGCGCAGTTAACTTTAACTTCGGAGAAACTTTTTACAGTGTAAGTAGGCAACAGAAAATCACCAATGCAGAAAGACGCAGAAAAATGGGTCACTTGTAGGATATTCCTTGATTCCGTTCTCTCGGAATAAGTTGTCTTCTTTACTATGGCTGTCAAGTTAGAATTGGGGACTATTTTCAACTAGCCTGTGAATAGGAGCTCATTTTCGAATGAATGTTTGTCATTCCCAGAGTGTCACCGAATGCTTTGATCGAACATGACGTTGAAAATCCAGTTACTTTTCCCCAGAGGATCTCAACCAAATAGGAAAGCCTTTCATCCCCCTCTCCTCTCCCCGCGCCTGAATCCAGAATCCTTTTTGAGAGTGGTGAATGATTTCTTAGCTTCCTACAAATTTAATTCCGGGCTGAAAGCAACTCTAATGGCCCACCAACCCCCAGACGCCCGGAAAATCTTTTTTGGAGTCATAGATGTGGATAGACGGAGTAAAGTGCTCCCCGGAATAGTCTTTTTTATGATGGTTATGTGTTGAGGTTTCCACGGTTGGATGGGAGCTATGCTTTGTTTACCGATTCCAGCCTTCCATTTTGGGGAGGTTGTAGGTGTACCTACAATCCTATCAGGAATTGCACTGTGCAAGCACCAGACCTTGATTTGCATTGTCCGATTACCAAGAACAAATAATCAGATAGAACTTGTCTTTAGTCCCATGTACTATGAATACCCCGACAAAACTGAACGGACCTTGAGGTATTTCCTGTTGAAAAATTTGTAGCCTGCGTAGTAGGGTGGTAGTAGTACGAGAACGTTGCATGTAATACTATGTAATAGCTAAGAATACTATCATTTAATGTGCCACAGACTAGTCCAATCTTATGTAGTAGTATCCAGTAGCATCCTGTCTTGCCATAGTAGCATCCAGTCTTACTAATTGTAGCATATAGTAGTATGCAGTAACACGGTAGCCTTGAAGTAGAAGCATATAGTAGCATCCTTAGTACTGCATGCTACTTTTTCGTACTACTTCGTAGTTACTATTTTGAGATAAATTTTTCATCGGGTTACTCTAGAAACTCCGATGTTGATACCCGTTTACTCATCTTCCGTCTTCGCCGTTGCTCATTGCAGAAAAAATAGTGCAGGAGGCGTCCATATAGTAGCATCGTTATTAATGAATTGCTACTTTTTCCGTACTACTTCACAGTACTATCTTGGGATAAATTTTTCATCGGGCTACTCTAGCAACTCCGATGTTGATTACCTCGTTTACTCGTCTCCCGTCTTCGCCGTTGCTCATTGCAGAAAAAATAGTGCAATAGACCCGTGCGCTGACCCGCTCTGGAGCGCGTCCATAGAACCAATCAGCTTTGACTTCTTCTTTTCCTCTCGACGGGTTTACCGCGATTTAGCTATTTAGTAGGAGGTAACAAAACGTGATGTGGCGCGAATCTATTAACCTCCGCTCGTCCGTAGCGGAAAGGGTATGGGGAAATGTTCGACTGCGCATTGTCATATTGCAGAGTTAGGGAGACGGAAGTTCTGTAAGATTATTTGTTCTTGTTATTACCCGTATTCCAGGTCAGCGGACTAGAATCTAGAATCTGGTGATCAACGGGGTGACCTGCTGTCGATTCAATTTGGCTGGCCTTAGATGAATAGCCGGAACTACAGTAGGAGTATGGAGTAGGAAAATGCCTTAAAGTCTATCTGAATAGCGCTGAGATCCTGAAGTCTAGTTAAACACCATTGATTCGCTAAATAGGCTTGAAGACCCGATGAAACTGTGGTACTTCGTTTTTACGGTGTTTAAATAGTCGATTGTCATCGAACGAACTTTTTCTTTCGGATTTGTGTTACCTTTCATGAGACTCTATATTATTAATGTATTTGGCAACTAAATGGTGTACGATAGCCAAAACATTTATATTTTAGGGTCACTTGCTATAGCAGGCTTCTTCAGAAGGGATCTTATACTTAGTTCGTCGTCAAAATCAACAGACTCTCTGCGGTGGCTCGGCATAACGTTCAAATCTTCATTTTCAAAATTTTACTCTTCGGTTGTTCAAGAAATCTATAAATCAATCCGTAGCGCCTATGGGTGCATCGTCCCCAATCGGGGGCGCTATAATCGTAAAGCATCGCTCCTTCTATACTATTTTGTTCTGGCGTCACTCATGTTTTGCGAAAAAAAGAGATTAAAAAGATGAGAGCATGCTATTTTAAATATGCGAAGCACCTGCTCCACTTTCCGAAATTATGTCATAACCATGGCATTGACGGAGAAATTCAAAATTCAAGATGCGAGTGTGACCCTTTTGGATGTTTCCTCATCGTTTTCAAAAATCATGGACAACAGGGCCCAACCGGCGCACGACGTCGTCCACTGCTTCCTGACCGAAGATCGAAAATTAAGTGTCTTTTTCTGCGTGTTACTCCACCTTTTCAAAATGGCGGGTCATAAATAAATTACTTACTTACTTACTGTAGCCGGAATTGAGCATTTCCTGAGCTTCGCCTCACAAGCCACTCAAATTCTCAATTTTTTTGGAACTCAAATTCTCAGCTTGACATGAAGTTGGCAAGCGGTCCACATTTTTAAAGTTTAACTGAAACGGCAGCTTATTTTTACATATGATAATAATAATAATAATATATTGCAAAAAAAGACCACAAAGCCTCTAGAAAGTTCTTTTGAAACATTGGGTCATGAAACATGAAACATTCCATCAATTTCTTTCTTGAATTGGCTTCTTGATGGAGAGTTTGCTGTTTCCTCGGGCAGTTGATTCAAATGGGGTGGCACGCGGTTTTTTGAAACTCCAACGACCAATATCTTTGCAGAACCTCTCTGCGGTGAGTTGATATAATCTTTGAATATCTAAAGGGTTTTCTATTTTTTTCACCCGGGGGCTCTAGTATTAACGTTCAGAATGTGTGCTGCTTGCACAACAACCGAAAATTTATCCGGACGTGGAGAATCTGTAGTCCATTTGCTACGGACGCTAAGCCAGGAAAATTGGAGACAGTAACTGCTCTAAAGAGATTAGAAAAGTGATGATAAGATATGTCTTTTTGTTCAGCTTTTTATTTTTTGACAGTGGCTTACCTTTGTATTTGATTAATATATCAAGAATAGAGGAAGAAAGTACATAGAGGCCGGGGCGTCATGACTGGGGAATGCCCCCCCCCCCCCAGCGCTCTCGGCCAGTTGGTAAATAAAATAACCGAGTTGGTGCGAAGGTGCCGCAATTTTTACTCAAGACAGTTGATTTTTTTTCAAGAAAACAGTCGATTTTTCTGAAAACTGGTCGATTTTTCGCCAAGACAGTCGATTTTTTGTCTAATAGTCGGGTTTTTTCTGAAAATCAATCGATTTAATTTTTTTTTTTTAAATTCTGTTGTTGAAAAACAGTCAGTTTTTCTGCAGAAAAAGTCGGTAAAAATTACCAGCCAGTCGGTAAACGCCTTGTCCCCCCCCCCCCCCCAAAAAAAAAATCATTTTGGCTAGTAACGCCTCCACAAATTTTTATCGGGTTTTCAGGCAGAATTCGAAGTCAATATAATTCAGTTTATCCAATTCCCATATATACACTGGATTTTCATTTAAACTTTAAAGAAGCTTCCTAATATTATTTTCTTTTGTTAAGGAGTTCACATTGAAGCATTCGAACATTCGCAAATGTCAAGATCAGCCTCACAAACAATCAAGAAAGGACTGGGATTACAGTTCAAGGATTCACAAGCTCACAACAGTAACACAACGCTGATAATTTGATCATTGGGGCTAGGCCTAGACACCCTGGCTAGGCCTAGTATCTTATATTTATTCAAAACAATGTTTACAACGGATACGTCAGCTATGATTCTTCACCAGCGATATTTCGGCCCGTCTTGGCAAGGGTCCTCGTCAGGCTGTCAATCCTCTGGTTTAGCTTTGGGGAAGGAAACAAACCAAGTATCTTCGTATGTTCCTCTCTCTAGGCCTAGCAAATAAACGAACATGAACCTCTAACTTGAGTCGAACAACCCGTACCCCACAGTGTTACATTATTTAATTTTGCTTTCTGTGTTTTCTGTTCTCTCGAGAGTGTACCTAGTCAACGGCTGATGTCCTATTGTATGCCTTGAATAGATGATCAGGATCGTGTACTCGATGAATCGTTTTCCCTTCAGGATTTTTGAATCATCATCAGTTCTATTATACAAACTGAGATTTTTATTTTAACTTGACGATAAAGATTAGTCCGTGAAGTCGTAATTGTGTTTAGGCGCTTTCAAAGCAGATAGCGAATTATATAATCACCGCTCCGTGGCCAGTGTCGGTTCAGTTCTCTTGGACGCTAGAAATGATACAACTCTGTTGGACGAAACTTCGAAATTTGTCCATGTTTTAGAATGGGATAAGGGAAAGTTTGGGACAATTGTCACTTGGATTGCTCTGGATATATAAGTTATACTGGAAGTTCTGTATTAAAAATGAGAAATGTATTAATATTGCCCGCTCGGGAAAGTCTACCAGAGGGGCTGGGGGCTTAGGCTCGGATACTGACTGAATTGACCTGAAAATATACCTGATGTAGAATAGAATAGAATAGAATTTTATTTTCAAAAGTATCTGTCACAGTGTTACCGCCGAATTTGACCTTTTCGTCATACAAAATGAGGAATCACATAACACTTTGTTACGCAGGTAAAAAAACACTAAAAAGGACTAACTTATCGGTTATTGTACAACTCAACAAATGCTGGAATCAAAACTACTTCTATATCTTTCGTGTAAGAGGGGCCACAGGGGGCTAGTTTGGGGATTTTCTGGGATTTCTCTCGCTAGGGTCTAGTACGTAACAGGAGAATAAGCGGGGTGGGAGAATATATAACGTAATCGGGGAACAGATAGGGTTTTGATGTCTTTAGTAATCGGGGAACAGATAGGGTTTTGATGTCTTTAGTTCTGTATGGAAACTAAGATTTTTTTTAAATAACCGCTTGGTTTCCGGTTTTTAGGATCCCAAAAAGTGGAGGGATACCTAAGGCTTCGTAAAAGTTGTCCGTCTGTCCGTCCGTCTGTAAGCACGATAAATCTCAAAAGGAATGCAGGTATTTTTTTCTAACTTGGTGTTAGGCTCCTTTGAGTCAAAGGACAGATCAAGCTCGTAGATGGTCTCCCGTAGTTCTATATTTAGGGGGTAGGTGAAGGGGATCAGATTAAGGGGCCAACAAAATATGTTTTAAAAGCTAACGAGATTGTCAATCTAGGGTCAAGCAGACAAGCTGAGTCCCTATATAATAAGTATTCTCTCACCGGAAAAATAGTTAGTCGGAAATCCGATGAACACCGGAAAATTTGTTAGAAGTAAAAGTTTTACTTGAAGTTGATTAGAGGCTCGATACAGAGGCAAGGAGACATGCTGAATATGGTAGATGCAACTTATTTTGTACCCACACATACAGTTCACCCGGAATCCGGCCAAAACTGGAAATTTGCTAAAGGTATAGCTTTTACTCAAAGTTAATCGGAGTTTCGACACAGGGCTAAGGAGACATTGCTAAATCTGTGGGCTATATGCAAATTATGTTCTCTCCGGACATACTGTTCTCCCGGAATACGGCCAAAACTGGAAAATTTGTTGACAGTAAAAGTTCTATCTCAAGTCAACCAGAGTTCAATGTACGGGTAAAGATTCATCCTGATTTCGCATATGAAAAATTTGTTTCTCGCCTGACAAATAGTTAGCCGGGAATCCGCCCAAAACCCGAAAATTTGCTAAAAGTAGCGGTTTTGTCTGAAGTTAAGCTGAAGACCAGATCTCTAAAAGCCCCTATTGACTGGATTAAAAAATTCCAATAAGTAGTACATTCTTGGGATCCCATCGAAACCTTTGGTCTTGTTAGTCTTCGATTTCCGGTTTTCACCTTTTTTTGTGTGTGTAGAGGTTTTGCATGTGAACCATGTTAAGTATCCCATTGAAACTTGTTACACATGTTAGCAGTGGTTGTTTCCTTTCGGATATCCCGTCTCCCACCTGTCCGGTTCAGGGCGGAGCAAAATAACACTAAGGAGTAGCGCCCGCTACGCTTGCGGCATTTAAACCGAGACAAACTTGCAAGTTATAGAAATTTCTAGTAAAGCTAAGATGCGATCTGCACCCATGGCGGAAACCGTGAATGTTTCACCTTTCTTTTCTCTGTTCGGGATATGAAGTTATTGGAGCAGTTGCTGTTGGACGAGTGATGGAATTTCAGTAGAGACCTTCACTATCGCTAGTGGTGCTAGTGTAGCTGCTATTCGAGTGTGTGTCATTTTTTGAAGTCTTGGCGCTACTTCCTAGTTTTATTTTGCTCTGGGTTCAGGGGCAAACTGACTCAGATTTCTCAGTGACGTAAGTTCGTAACTTCACCACGGTTGGAGTTAGGACGATGAAAAAGATCCCAGACGAAGGAATTCAAAGTGTGGAGCTAAAAGATTTGAGAACAGAGACTTTTGGGAAATAAACTATTGAAGAGGAGGATTTGGTTAGTGTTGGGAGGTTTTTGAAGCAGCCGAGCACTTTTTATAGTAATGATTTGCCCTTTTTGGTGTTTACATTTTTTTTGTTTATGTATTTTATTTTGTTTTCCCGCCATGTCCCCCACGAGCTCTTTGGGAATAAACATTCATTCATTTTATTGATTTAATAGGGCATGCTGGATCAGAATATTATTTGAGTGTTCGACTAAAAAACAATGACTGAAAAGAAAGGCCTAGTGGAAATGGGGATCATCAGGAATAACGACCTATTTTTAGGGGGCTGGCCAAGACCGGAGATCCAAAAGACACAATTGTCTAGATGAAGAGGTTCAATAAGCATTTACTCTTGGGATTTCAGTGAAACCTTTTATCTTATTTGATAGTGCAAAACGGATACGTCGGCTGAATTTTATTAGAGCTATATTTCGGACCTTCTTGACAAGGGTCCTCTTCAGGCTCAAAGCCACTCAAATTGGAAAACAAACTTGTGGAAAAAGTTCCATTTTGTGGCTGTCCAGCTTGTGGTTTTTCCACAAGTTCATTTTCCAACTTGAGCGGCTCTGAGCCTGAAGAGGACCCTTGCCAAGAAAGGTCGAAATATAGCTCTAATAAAATCCAGCTGACGTATCAGTTTTGCACTATCAAATGTGATTTGCAGTCAGCTTGGGCTGAAGGAATTTTTAACTTATATCTTGTTGTTCCAGCTTTTGTTGTTAGGTGAGCTGTTGGTTGGCTGTGCAAAATGGTTTGAATGTTTTATTTTTCTTTGGTGTTCAGAGTTGCATTCCTAACACGCTGCGCTGTCAACCGTTTTCAGCGCCTGTGTTTTGCATAAGAGAACCCGGTACAGGATTTGATACTCTACCGAGTCCGTTTGTGTTTGGATTCGGTGTTGAACTTGAAAGAAACACGGGAGCTAAAAACGCTTTAAACCACAAGACAGGGAAACTCACGTTAGAATGCTCACTTGATGCGCTCCTTACAAAACGACTTGTGACGAACACAGATTGAGAATCACAATCCTGAAAACGCAACTCAGATTAAAAATTCAAATGTTGGAAGGAAATGATAATAGAATCAGATTCAGAATCAGAATCATTTATTTTACACAAGCTATCGTAGTCAAGAAGAGAACTCAACTAAATGGCGATTGGGCTTACAAATTAAAAGAGGACACAAATAAGAACAGAAACTTCAGCACTTATTAAACACTGACGTGTAATACGGAACGAACGTGTTTGAAAAACCTATTTGTTCGTGTGGTAGGCGGTACCAGTTTTTCTTTGTTTTTAGACATAGTGTCAACTCGATTCGGCATGACCGGTGGTAGTATGGCCCTATGTGTGTCACTTCGTAGAAGGAATTGACCAAATTTGCATATCAAACTGAACCGACGGTCGTAAAGGGATATAGTGTGTGTTTCCTAGGTACTACTGATTCTACCTCGATGAGGTCTGGGTTACTCATGTATTATATGGTAGAGATCGGAAACGTGTTTACACCGCTGTGAGCATCAGGTCTTCTAGATAAGTACCGGTTTTTTCGTTCGACAGATCATAAAACCCCAAATAAGATTAAAAAGGGGAAGTCAGACTCCCCTTCTCAGCAAGTCTTTGAAATCGAATTATCAAAATTTCCACGTCTGTGGTTCAGTCGTGGAACCTCATTAACGGGGAACCCTCTTCCGAAAATATCTAGTTCAAAGGCTAGATGCGATATCAGTTGGAATTAATCCAACCTTCCTTTTGCTCTCAGCGGTTTCTAATGAAATATGGGGATAGTTATATGATTCGTCGAGGGAGAGAGAGATGGGA
Organism: Branchinecta lynchi; assembly: GCA_023053575.1. NCBI lineage: Eukaryota > Metazoa > Arthropoda > Branchiopoda > Anostraca > Branchinectidae > Branchinecta > Branchinecta lynchi. The sequence continues at coordinate 3,002,950 of JAKZAP010000010.1, forward strand.
GATCAAGTAGCAAAAAGACCAAGTATTCTTGATCTAGGCGATATTCCAGGGATTTCCAATGGTTTCCGAATTTCTGATTTTTATTCTGAAGTTTCCAGCAGGAAGTGATGACTAAAAGAGGTTGATGGTAATAGAGGTTGCAAATCAACTTGCAAAGGCCAAATGCCATGCTGGGAATCGAAAGGGGAGAACATTTGTTGCGTCCTTGATCTAGACGATTGTGACGATCCAGGGTCACCAAAAATGGTAACACCACTGGACGTCACTGCGTGGTCTCTAGCCTAAATGGCATACTAGACGCCGTCTAGTTACAGACTCTAAAAACACATGGGCCAAGCCTATAGACCTTACAAGTAAGGAGTACAGAAAGAATACCTTTTATTGGCTCTACTCAATCAAAGAATTCACAGAAATACAATATTCCTCAGGTACTTTATACTCACTTAAGAATATTTATTCCAAAAGACTGAAGTTACAGTCTCCGTCACTGAAACAACCTATTCTATAGAATAACTAATTACCTGGTTAACTTTTCTAACATAACTTAGTTCCCTTATTTTGATTAATATTTTACTTATTGTTTAAAGTTAACCGTTTAATAATTATCCTTTATTTTCCAGTTTCCACTATCTTCCGAATACAGTCACGGCTTATTGTACTTCCATATAAGTCCGCGACAGCGATATCGTACTTTAATTTTTCACTTTACAGATTCAAGGGTAAGTTGTAGAAGTTGACGTTATATGGACATATTGAAAGCAGGGTAAATGATGTTCTGTTCGTTTCTTATAGGCTTATCAAAGTTATCCACCTGTCGAAACTCAAACAAACTGCCTAATTGCATGCCTTCCGTTCCTGCCAAGCATACTTTGAATTCGGCTAATATTGAATTCCAGCTCGTAACAAATGACCCGGCTGCGTGTCTTAGGATTTTCTTTTTCTGTTCCCTTCTAAATTCCACGGTAGCATGCAAGCCTATCCTACACGATCTCTAATTGATTACACTTGCATGTCTATCCTATTTCCCTTTGGTGATAGAAAGCGCCTTTTTTTCTGGGATACTAGAAACTCCTGAACATGCAAACGTACGATTATCAAGTTGAACGTACGACATTGCAAACGTAGGACACTGCAGAAAGATAAGGAATAATTATAGATTCCTCTTGAACCTGTCCAAATGTGCCAGACTAGACGGAGTGAAATAAGAGGAGGCAAAAAAACAAATTAAAACACTTCAATATCATTTCATCATTTTCCCTTCTGTTTCAAAGTTTGTTTCCTATCATTTTCTTTCTCGTTTCACATCTATTTTTTGCTTTACTACACTGTCAGAAGTTTCATAACGAATAACACGAGGATGTGTGGTTTCAACAGATAATGCGTAACGGATAACACTTCGGATGTTATCTATTGTATTTCAAAATGTAATGAATAATAAGCGTTACCATCAGGCAGAAGGCAGTCACTACACAGGCAGTCACTAGCCGAAATTTTTTTTTGGGGGGGACGAGGCATTTACCGACTGGCTGGTAATTTTTACTGACTGTTTCTGCAGAAAAAAAGACTGTTTTCAACAACAAAAAATGATAGTTTTGAAAAAAATCCACTGATATTCAGAAAAATTAACTGATTTTCAGAAAACCTACTGTTTTGACGAAAAATCGACCAATTTTCAGAAAGCCGACTGTTTTCATAAAAAAAAATCAACTGTTTTGAAGAAAAATTGCGGCGCGAACACCGACTCGGTTACTTTTACCGACTGGCCGAGAGCATTGTGGGGGGGGGGGGCGTCCCCTCTCCCTCCCCCCCAGTCGTGACGCCCCTGCAATCAGGAAGCACTGAAAAACAGCCAAAAAGTTACTGCTGAGTTTACCGACATCACGACGATAAGGAATAAAGTCAGTAGCTGCATTTTTGGCTCTTCCTAACAAAGCGTGTTATACATAACATTTCATGCAGAGCATTTTCAAACACAACAGATAACATTCGAAGTGTTATCTGTTACGTATTATCTTTTGAAACCACGCATCCTCGTGTTATCTGTTACGAAACTTTTGAAAGTTTACTGGTTAAAGAGGGCATTAGAATAAGCTTATTGTCTAGAATTTATTTTTCAAACCTGGATTCTTTTTGTTTGGAAATATTTGTGTCTGAGGTATTTTTTTCATCTATTTTGTCCCTCACTACTGTCACGGTAGGTGACACATAAACATTACACTATACATTTCTGCCGGCATTCGGTCAAAACCTGAAGCAGGTTTTGGGACCTGATTTGATCTTCTGGAACCGGATTGGAACGTCGATATAGGGTAAAACAACATGAGTTGCGTTTTTGCTCATACCATGGTATCAGTTACCACAGTAACTGTATCTATCGCAATTAGTCGTTTTTGCAGTTATCGTGGTATCCGATACACGGTGCTCTGCACAAACGATTTTTACCAAAATTGCACTTTTCAAAGTCATCCCAAAAGAAAATAGATATCCAGTTACATTACTAAGTACTAAACTTCTTTCTCACCAATCTGTTAAAATTTGATGAAAGTGAGATGACTTTTCAGATACCACGACCAGTTACCACGGTCGGACAGTATCTGAATATCTGATACCACGATAACCGGCCAGATATCACGATAACTACAAAAACACTTTTTGACCGTGGTATCAGATACCACGATAACTGCAAAACGACTTTAGACCGTGGTATTAGATACCATGGTATCTGCAAGAACGCAACTATGGTTAAACCTATTCATACTTTCAGCCCTTGGACCGGCGGAACAGGAATTTAAGTCTTTGAATTTATAAATAAATTAAAGACTTTTGAAGCGCCATAATGACGAGACAATTAATATAAAAAATAACAAGAATACGCGTATGATTCAGGTCGGGACATTTCGTAATCTTAAAGCAACCAATTAAGAACGAAAAATGAAAAAGTACAAGACATATTAACGGGGCAAAGACCAAGATACCTACACTGTAAAAAGTTTCTCTGAGAAAGGATTAAAGTTAACTGCAGTATTTCCTACTGGGATTAATCTTATCTTTACAGGGATAATGTTAATCCGAATTAGGGATAATCTTATCTAAATAAAGACAAGATTAATCCCATTAGCAAACCGCGCAAGATTCCTTTTACATTGTATTCGGGAGTTTATTTGAATTTGAGAAAGAATCGAAGCTTTTTATTTTGCTTTGCTTGCTTTATTTGTAAAAATGAAAAGAAATCAACAGACGAATCCCGGAACTGCCAACATGCCAAAGGCTCTAAAACGGCCAGTTCAGGAACTCAAACGAATTAATACCTCTAAAGAAGACAAATTTCATCTCTTACGAAAATCACTTCTGAGTTGTGACAACCCTATCCACGTGAAAACACTGGCTAGACGTCTGACTTCGGGGTGGAAACAGCTTTTAAGTAAACTATGCTATTACTAGTCTTCGCTGTTGGATAGTTCGGCAGGTGAAGGGAGACAAATCGGATACCGGGTATAGGGGAACAAATTTTGCAGAACCCCATCTTCCAGTGGATTTAAGTCTGGAGCCGGACACCTTCGACCAGAATCTATTAAATATTGGAAATTCAGTGGAACTTTAATTTTCTTCGTCAAGCCCTTGGCTGCAGGTATACTATAAGTTAGACAAGCTACTACTCTCTTCTTTGCGTGTCCAGTATTTTCAGTTTTGTAAATTCCTTCTTTTCCTCCCTCCTTGGTACCGTAATAGGAAGATTATGTCTAAATTTGTGATGAGTGATGTTTTCGCGAAAGTTGCCGTATTGGGCAGAAAGCTTTCTGATATTAATGCAAGACAACTGCCACCGTTTCACAGTCATGAATGTGTTTATTTTTCTTAGCATATGTTTTTCTTTTCTATTTTTTCTTGAGTTTACTCCGCTATTTACCTTTGTTATTTATTAGTAGATACGAAAATAAACAAATAAATATTGTCCAACTATCACCATTGCATTTGCACCTAGGCTACATGGAATCGGAGAAAACTGCCAGAGAACATGGCATCAAAGAACACGCAAGTACTCTTTAAAGCTCCATGGGCACATCAAACTACCCCGATCCCACTCTGTAACAACCTAGGAACAATGCTTACCCCCTAGCTCAGCAGCTTTTTCAATAGTTTCCTCTCTGTGATATTTCAAAGCGTAATTTTTTGAGCCAGTACATGCTCAATTTACTAGCATGAACAAAGATAAAAGTGATGTTTCTTATAACACTTAGTAGATTTTAATTGTATGCATAAATCAGCTTGTCTAATTCAGATCTGAATAGGCTACTTGTTTTTGAATGATTTTTGTAGCTATGTTATTTTTTATAAGCTTATTGCATATTCTGGTACACTTTAAAGCAAGTCAATCAAGCTTCACAACACTATTCTACGAAGAAAAACTTTTAATAGGCACTTAAAACACGGAACTTCTGATGAAACACTTTTACAATCAGGTAAAGTGCATCTGCGGCTTGACTTGACATCTCAAACATATCCTTTTCTATCAAGCATTGCTGGGAGTTTCTGAATTTTTTGCGACGACATCCCAGCTTCTAAGATTTGGATCGCCGAAATGCCAGAGAGGTAAAGACAAGGGTTAACAAGAAAACGGCCGATTTTCGTAGCGCCTTCAAAGGAAGTTGGAAATGTTTATTTGTGAAGCATAAAACAAAGCATTAGAAGTGTCCATTGTGCTTGAAGATAGACGATCGCATATGCTTGAGTAATTGCGATTTGTGCGAAGCTTGATCGGTGTTTATTGTTTACCCCGGCGATCTTTTCGTTGTCACTGTTTCATCCCCCTTGGATAAAAACTTAGAAATTTCGGAGATTCAGCAGAAAGGTAAAAATAACAGGACGAAAAGATTCGTATTTTTTAATGTGTTCACTAGACAGAAAAGATTAGTGCTAAAAAAGAAAAAGATTAGATTTACTAGGGAAACACTAATTTTCGTTTTTATCGTAATAGAATATTGACCAGCTACAGAGAGATCGGAACGGCGAGAGACATTTAAATTTGAAGGTAACCTCAAACTTCGATAAAAATAGAAGCTACTTTCATTTTCTTTTCCTGGCAAAACCGACGTTGACACGCTGATTCCATCAGCCCAAGCTGATTGCGAACCCTAGGGCAGTGCTAGGTGTCTCCTCTACCGGATGTTCCATCCCAGTCACAACTGTCAATCACTTTCCCTATCCTTCCTACATTTGCATATGTGTTCTGTCTCTCGAGTGGATTTCCTCTACGGTACCTTCCAGACATCCGGAATCTGGGGTGTCCAACACCCCGGACTTCCAGACGTTTTTGGCCTGGCTTCACCTTCCAGATCCATCTCGACAAAAACGGCTGTCTGGAATCCGGAAGAAAAATTTGGAAGGTGAAGCTTTTTTTTTTTTTTTTTTTTTTCTTTTTTTTTTTTTTTGAATCTATTTTTACCCAATTTAAAGTATTCACGTCACCTAACTTTCAAAATTAAACCCATATTTTATTTACTATTCTTTCCCCTAATACTTGGAAAATAATTATCTCATTTCAAGGTGAAGCTTTAACAAGCTTTCCTCGATATTGGCTTGGATTTGTCCATAACATCCACTCACAAAGAACTTGGATTTTCGCAGGCTATTATCTCGGTTCCGAAGTATATGGTCAAGCACCAAGAAAAAGGTACTTGATCATGCAAAGGAGTGATTATGTAGGGACCTTTGAAGGTGGAAATTGAATAGAGTTCTTAACCTCTTCATACGAAAATATAACTAATGGCTTTATTGCATGAGTAAATCGAAGTAATTGTACTATGTCGTGCTTGACCTTAACGTTTGGATGTTTAGTTCGCAAATGGGAGGGGGAGGGGTAGGTCCGAGGAGGGTGCTGCGAGTGGGCTTCGTGAGTATCTTGTAATTTCAGCAGAGTTAGTAAGGTCTAGGCTTTTTTCTAGGAAAAGGAAAATGATTAATTTTCATTTTCCCTTTTGTTTAATTTTTCTTTATTTATGTTACGATTTAGATGAAAAGTTGTTTTTGTATCTTGCAATCTTGGCAGTTTTGAGGAACTTTACGTAGGAGAGTTTTCGGTTTTCACGTGTTAGTTAGTAATTCTGATTCATATATTCAAACAATGCATAAAACGGAAACGTCAGCTATGATGCTTTGGCGATAGCAGGTTCTTTCTTCCCCACAGTTGTCCATGACGGTCAGAAGCCTGACGAGGACACTTGCCAAGGAGGGCCGAAATGTCGCTGCCAAAGCATCGCAGCCGACGTATCCGTTCTATGCATTGTTTCAACAGATGTTTCCCAGTCAGCTTGGACTCGAATGGTATTAATTCTGATTACTCTTCAATACTTCCCTCACAAAATCCGATGACAAATTGCCGCCAGACGCGCTACAGGAACAACAACACTCACACGTGAGATCGTGGCATAACTTATCTGAAGGATGAATAAGCGATTAGGATTTCGCTTCGTATCGAGTCCCGTATTAGCCCCGTGGAAAAGTCAGCCAGCACTCAGCACTGAAGTTGGAAGCCAGACATGGAAAAACCTGATGACGCTGGACAGAACAGAGCTGGGTAAAGCAAAGACAGAGGAAGAAGCATTTTAAACAATTTTAAATATTGCTTGGCCTAAGAGGAATTGAAAATAGCCAAACAAACCTGAATAAACGTACACCAAGAAGTAACGTGTCATTGTTTTCTTTACGGTAGCGCACCTAGCGACCAAAAAATAACTAATCTAAGAGGAATGTAATAAGGGGCGTATTGTTTTCGCGCTGTTTTGGAAAGTTGCCGTATAATCGGTGGACGGGGGAAAGAACTAGGTAGCGCGAGCAAGGCCCCCGGATGACAAAAACCCTCCCGGAAGGCCGCCCCTCCGCCCAGGAATTATAGCAGAACCATACAAGAAGAATAGATACCGGCAATTGGTTTTATTTACAAAATGAAGCGACGAAATAAAAAGATGAAAAGATACAAAAGAGTAATCGCGGTAAGCCACAGAATTTACGCTCAATGAATTTACACCTACTGGCCGACCTTCCCGAAGAACTGACTTCCAAGACGCCCCGCAATGAACGGATGTCCCTACGTCCGACAGAGCCGCGGAATGCCTAGATGACCCGATGCCTTTCGGACACGAGAGCACGTAGGCACCGCTAACCCCCAGAACGCTGAGACACGCATGCACGGAGAGAGTTGAGAAGCCTATCCCTCTAAAAGAGACCACCGATGAATCTTGATGTTCGTAAAAAATATATTATCTAACAATAACTAACACTCCCCAAACTGCAACGAAAATCACAAATGATCCCCGAAGAACACTATCGCCTTATTCTCAGAGACGGGAAATAAACAAGAAATAATAATTTAAATGATTTTTACTGACTTAAAAGTTACTGCTTATTTTTACTGTGTACAAGCACTTCGTCTGTGAAAAGATGGTTACTTTACCTACACACTACATTCTTATAAGAGAACTGAACAGTTTGAAAGTCAAGACAAGTCTGCCGAAGGATTCTCAACACGAAACATGCGAAAGCTGTTGTCATTGTTGGTCTGAGGCAACGTTGGCCTATCTATGTTTACAGCTATATTTTCAAGAAGGCCTTGGCTATACTTAGCCTATGTGTTTATACTTTATACTTTCGGGAATACCTTCGCTATACTGGTCTAGACGGATATGTATGCACTGTATGGGAAATAATACTTGTTGACAAAAAACTGCAAGAACCATAGATACGATTTCTTTCATTGATCTTAAATATTTAATAGATATAATTTACTAGATTATGATTAGATTAGATTATATATGGGTTTTATTGAAAAAAAATACTAAGAACTACAAAACCCTCTAGAAGTTTACACTTGTTAAGAGGTTTAACAAACCCCCTTTGAGAGATTAACCTACATAACACTATAATAAAGAAAGAAATAAGAAAAAGAGAGGAAGAGAAAAGAAAAAAATTAACAAAACACTTACTCGGTTCCTGGTCGAACACCCAACAAAAAAAAATCTATACACTCCAATTATTAAATATTTAGAATATTTCCTTAATCGAACATTGCAGCCGAACTTTGCGCCCGGTTTTCGCGCTTTGATAAGTGATTCCAGAAACAAAAGGGGCTAGCAGCATTTTTGGAAAGAGATTCCAGGAAGCCAGTGTAGACTTTGCGAGAAGTTGAATTCTTCTCTTGGAATTTGAAGGATGGAAGAAACACGTCAAGTGTCAGTAATGAATCGAAAAAAAGCAGCGGCAAGGGTCATGATGATAACTTCTTTGGAGCATATTAGAATATAAAAAATTTACAGTGATCTATACTATTTTAAAAAGGTTGGAATTCAACACTTTCCAGGCGAATTCAGTTTTCCATGGGTTTGTGCGATCAATGCAGTGGGAAAACCGAAAGCAATTCCAGGAATCGGATTCCCACAGTTCTTGCGTTTTGATGCGCTCACTGGAAAGTAATTGCGGAATACCACGAAAACCCTTCTTGTTCTTGATCAGCGTCTCGTAACAATGGAGTCATGGAATGGATTCGAGACTAAATACGTTGAAAATGTATTTGAAAATCCCTCAAATGTCTTCCTGGAACCGGTGTTTGTATTCAAGAATCGATCAAAAGTCTTCGAGATTATTTTTAATTCATCGTCAAAACATTTGACATTTAAAGGTTAACAGAATAGGGCTAAGATACGACAGTCTGTTTGCCCATCATATTTTTACTTAATTAGGCTAGCCGACAAAGACGCGTTACTTCGTTATCCACGATTCTTGAATTTTAGCTGACGTAATTTCTCTTCCGTAACTGTTGTACCTTTAGACGGACGTACTGTATCTCGTTTTTTTTCCGGAGGTTATTTGTCACAAGACTGTTGGAGTGAGATGATAATGTTTTTGTTGTTGTTGTTTTCTTCTGGAAGTTCTAACCATCAAAGATACCAGTTCCGACTGCAATGCACACACTACTAGACATCCATGTAGTAGTTCGTCAGGCCGAATGGTTAACCTGCCAAACTCCCAAGCGAAGTGTCGCTGGTTCAAGGCTCGATAGTCTCGACCATTAGGTTTGGGGTGGGAGTCATTGGCGCGGCCCTGTAAGACAAGCTAACGTCCACCCAGCTTCAAATGCCTACCTGGAGAAATCTGGGATGGTAACAGAAAGGGTGCGGAAAAGCACAGGATGGCTTACCCACAACCGGCTAATGGCTAACCGGCTAATGCTGCACCTTTACCTAACATCTTTTAGAAGCGGCAGTATAATTTTATTAGAACAGATACTTATCAATTCATAGCACAACTAACGCACTACTTGCGAAGATGTGCTGCTCCAACACTCAATAAAATAAAAGTGAAGAAGAACTTATAGTGGGGGTCATACCGTGACCAGAACATAATCACGTAATTGTTACACACATACAAATAATTTAGCTACACATGGCGAGCGACTATTGGTGAAGTATTAAAAATTCATTTGCATACAGGTGGGGTTTCTGACCTCAAATTTATACCCCCTCGAACCTGGCCTAGAATGGTTGAAACGCAAATTCCAAAGCAGTGTAACGATTGTTATGCAAAGCACAATCTAGAAAATCTAAGACTCACCTTGAATAATGACCATGGGCCTCAAATCTAGTTTACCAGACTTATAAGAGTTTATGAAATAATTAGTTTTTCTAGAAGCTCGAGAGACTTTGTTTTCAATTTTTTTGGGTTTATGTGATAATTTTCGGCTGTTAGATATTATTTTTTGTCGTAGGCGACAGGATTTTTTTTTTTTTTACGGTGTTTGTCTTTCCTAGTCGGTAGAAAATATTTATCGGTCAAATTTATCCTCATGTGACCTTAAAAAGTTGAAATGTTGAAAACATTGCTCCAGCATTCGTACTCGTCGTCTAAAACGTCGTCTTATAACGTACAATACGTAATCGTATAATTTTGGACCGTTTGGTCTTCGTCGATTTTCGAATACAAGCACTTGATTCCTCGAACACATTTAAGGGATTCTCGAATGCATTTTCGACGTATTTGCCCTCAAATCCATTCCATACTGGACGGCTCCCCGACAAGACTAAACTCACAGGTAGCTCGCACACTTTGAATCTCTCGATGATAGGGCCAAACAATGCATTTTAAGTGCGACTGTATTGCTTTGTTTAAAAATCATTCAAAAACCATACGGATGAAAAATGCTTGTATTTTCTATTTGGAACTAATACGGGTTTTACGATTTTTCTTTTTTCACCAAAAATTTAATCTGTCAGGGACTTTGATAGCGTACTTATGTCCACCATTCTCTTTGCTCCTCCCCCACCCCTAAGTTTGTTCCAGCAACCCCCTCTCGCTTCACGGAAGAGGACTTATCATGCACAAGTGCCTCCGAATGACAAACTATTGTCTAAAATACTAGCTCAGGCGAACGGCAAGTTTCTACGAAATTCCGAAGTTGGAGTTTAATTTCCGCCCTGGAAGCTCCCCGCTTTCCAAAGTTATACTCCGAGCTCAAACTTTGATATTCTCTCTTGTATGCGAATAATCTCATTTCAGCCTCCCCCCTCCCCATCTAATTCCTCTGGCTTATGGAGAAAGTCCTAATTCCAAGGGCTTAGAAAACTCTTTCCAACTGTGACAGGGATGAATCGGGAGCTACGACCTGGATAAGCTTAAGCCTAACGTATTGTTTCGAAAGAGTTATGGAAGACTTTGAGGCTTGAAAGCAAGTCTAGTGGGGAAAGGGAGTTGACGAGAGATTTTGAATAGTATATGGTGCTGAGACGTTGTTTCGCAGCCGATGTGAAGCATGAAGAAGACATTCCAAAACCAACACTTAAAGGACCTGTCTTACCTATAATACTAATGCAACCTACTTCCATAATCACTCCGTACCCTTTAATCACCTCCGTTACCCTTTTTAACGTTATCAAATTTATCGCGTATCAAAACTACTTTTTTTAATTTTGGGAAATTTTTATGCCGGTTTTCGAAATACCAATCCAGTTCTTCTATGATGGATAATTATGGTTTAAAAAACCCCATTGATATTTTGAAAAAGAAACGGGAAACAATTTTTTCAAAAATTTATTCCATAAAGCACACTTTGTCCGATGCGTTGCGTTGATTGTATTTTGGTGAAAATGTTAGGAAGACTTCATTTAGGATTGTGTAGGCTAATTGTTTTTTAAATGACGTAGAGTTTTTATGAAAGTATATGGTCTAGCTTTGGCGGATACAAATAAATAAATTGAATTGAATTGAATTGAATTGAATTCTAAACCCAGAGACCACAATTTCATACGACACATTCCAACGTTACTAACAAAAC
>JAKZAP010000010.1:3016769-3051536 GCA_023053575.1 Branchinecta lynchi
GATGTAAACCATTGTTGGACCAGAATTTTCTTTGCGCTTGCGACCATGATTGACATTTCGGTAGTAATCTGTATTAGACCAGAAATCAAGAACATGTGTTCAGGGTGTGGTGAAGACTAGAAATCAGTAGGACCCGAATATCTGAATGAAGAAGTCGAGTATAACCCCTTTGGTTTGGGATCCTAAGACACATAATTTATTTATTTAATCTAATAAAACGGCCAACTTGAGCCATACTAAACAACTAACAATAAATATTAACAACTAACAGTAGGTATGGGCAAAAATGTAAAAACAATAAACTACCCAACATCAAATGCTGAATACAGCTCACGGTTCCATGTCATCCACACAGGTAACGATAGCCGCATGTTTTGGCCCGAGAGAATCACAAGGAGAGGATTGCTAGACCGAAGGATCTGGGGCTGAAGAGAGAAGATAGACCGACGCCTGAGTTCCCCAAAAGAAGGAAGACCCTCACCAACAAACATCCCGGAAGCACTACAGTTCCAAGGTATACCATGTAGCCACCGGAATGAATTGTTATAAAGAACCCGAAAAGTATTCTCGCATTTCACAGATGTGGAGTGGGTTAGTGACAGACAATACAGTGGAGTACAGTAAGCCCTGAAAAGGAACGTTTTAACTGAAGTATCACAAGTAGAGAACTTTCTAATAAGGATATCAGCACGGACACACAGTGATCGGGACACCACTGAAACATGGAGGTCGTCTCTAAGTGAACTGCAAAAAGTATATCCCAAATACTTAAACGACTGTACAAACACAAGCGGGACTCCAGATAGGATAGCAGTAGGGATGTGCTTAAGAGACATGCCAGGTGGAATGAACGCCATCCCAAAAGTCTTTTTTGTATTCTAGATTACATCATTAGCCATGGCAAACCGGTCACAGACAGCCAGAAGCTTGTTCAGCGCTGCTACAGTTGGGGCAAGAATGGCAAGGTCATCTGCGTAGTTAAGGTTATTAAAGCAAAAACCTGCACAAAGCTACCAACACCAGTATTAGCCAACGAAACATTTAGTTCATCCACATACAGGTAATATAATAAAGGAGAAAGTACACCAGCCTGTCTAACACAATTAAGAACAGAGAATGGCAGACTTAGTATACCTCCCCACTTTACACGAAATCTCTGTGTTTGGAACCAAGCAGCCAATGTACCAACAATACGAGGGTCCACACCCCGCGAGACCATCTTAAAAAGAAGCTTCTCGTGGATTACCCTATCGAACGCCGCCTTTGCATTAATAAAACAAACAAATACAGGGCTTGAAAATAACCAGAAATACTGTATAACTGTCTTCAAAATAAAAACACAAAACTCAGTCGAAGACTTTTCCTTGAATCCAAACTGATATTGGGATGAATTTATACTAGGTTGAAGCAAGTTATACCGACATTTCTTAAATAATTCTGACACTACTGCTGCCAGGACAAACGGACGATATTTAGCCAAAGCCGTCATATCCCCAGTAGGATACTTAGGTACAGGCACAAGGCAAACTTCAGCCAGAGCCCCAGGCACAAACTGGTGATTTAAACACCCATTAAAAAGCAAAGAAAGAACACAGAAGAGACTGTCCAGCATGCTTTAAATGGTTAGCGGAAACACCATCAAGACCACCTATCTTACTGCCGGAGAGCCCAGAAATCGCTTTAGTAACTACGTCAAGCGAAATCATCTGCTCTCCAGAATTTAGGAGGGAATCAGATGGATTTGCTGCCATGTACTGAGAAGAATTAGATTTCACAGAAGAAAGCACACCACAGAAATGGCTCCGCCACAACTCAGTGATAGCTAGAGACCCAACAGCATTCTCTACTCTATCAACAACTTTTGGAGAAAAAGGCTGCTTAGACTTCGTTACAGCCTTCCAAAAAGTAGTAAACTTTGCGGACCTAAGGCTATCCGCCAGAGCTCTCGCCCTCAACATGGTAGAATTCCTTTTACACCATCGAAGGGCTCCTCGAAGCTTACCGTTAAGCGATCTTCCAATAAGGTCAAATTGATCTCCAGTCGACCTACCATGTGAAATCCACGTTAGGAAGGCCTCCTTGGTTGAACGATAGTAGTACCGCACAGGCGCATTTCACCCAGGTATTATTTTATTCTTACGACTAGTTATACCAGAAGGAACACCAAACCCAGGCAAAGTTTCGCATGCAGAAACTATAAGGATACTATAAGGAACAAGAGTGACAAAAACAAAATAGAGTGACAATTCACACTATCGTGCGACATGTGGCAACGCTGTCTCTACTAACAGAATAAAAAACTGAGCTCTTTATCAGGAGTCCAACAATCCCGCCAACTCATGAATTACGGTAGGTTATGCAATGAAAAAGAGCTTAGCGGATTTTTAACTTACTGATATGAGCACTTCTGGAACGTGCCGCTAGATGGTCTCACTGTCTGTAGTTCCTCAACATGGTAGAATTCCTTTTACACCATCGAAGGGCTCCTCGAAGCTTACCGTTAAGCGATCTTCCAATAAGGTCAAATTGATCTCCAGTCGACCTACCATGTGAAATCCACGTTAGGAAGGCCTCCTTGGTTGAACGATAGTAGTACCGCACAGGCGCATTCCACCCAGGTATTATTTTATTCTTACGACTAGTTATACCAGAAGGAAGACCAAACCCAGGCAAAGTTTCGCATGCAGAAACTATAAGGATAGACACAATAGTAAAATACAGATACTCAATCTTCTTAGAATGATCACTACTCATATGATATGAGAATTCCAACGAACTGACTGAAAAATTCAAACACGAAAATAGCCAACAAGTGCAGTGTCTCAGCTTTAGAAGTGGGTTTCTTTGTAGGTGCCGCAACCCCCTATCTAACGTGCATTTATCGTAAAAGGCAACCCACAAAATTTTTATATTTCGCACCAAAGTTTGTCATTTTAAAACTGTTTATTCAGTTGTCGATGGATATATAATATTGGCTTATAATAATGTATAACATTAAATCTGATTGTATCCTCAAACTACACTTTGCCTCAAATCTCTCAATCAGGGAGGTTACTATAGGGTGCAGATTACAGATAGTATTTCTCAGAGAAAAGGGTTTAGTTAGCCTTGGAAGGCTTTTTGACATTTCCATTGACCTCCATCCAAACATTCCCTCACTAGCGGGGTTTTCTTATTTATGAATTCCAATACTCAAGATTGCTCCAGAGATTGAAAATAGGGGGCAGAAGAGAGATATAAGAAAGTAGAGAAGGGTGAAAGATGGAAACTGCTTTTCTAGTATATCGCTATGGAAGCATTTCAGTTAGCAAGTTCGAATGGGGCAAGCCGTTTTAAGTAAGTAAGTAAGTAATTTTATTACCCGAAAATTCACAAGGAATTAGGAACGGAGTATGAAAATGAAAAAGAAAAGAGAAATCACACTATGGAACATCATCAACAGTATTTACACATTATGTACATAAACAAAACTACTGGCAGAGGATGGCTAGCCACGGGTTCGCTCCTCCCTTAGCCTTTTCCAGAAAATTCTCAACGACACGGTTAACACAAACTGTTGGATCGGATACACCGTACGTACGCATGATATAGGAGTTCCTCGTCCACGGGGGAAGTCTCAGAAGGAACTTCGCGAATCGAAAAAACAGAACTCTTACTTTTGCACACTGCGCGGACGACAAGTATTTCCAAAAAGGTGCTATATACAGTACATGTGGAAGAGCAATGGCATTATACAGCGACGCGAGGTATCTACGGCAAAATCGATGTCTGTTACCAATAATTGACCCGTACGCAATCCGGATTTTCGCCTCTACGTGCCGTACAAGCAGCGTTGCGGTGGAGTGGAGGCTTCGACCGATTGGTAGACCAAGGTAAGTAATACTCTCAGATGGTTTCACAACTGAATCTCCTAAAGAAATTTCTTCTTCGCAATACTCCGCGTTGAAAAACAATACAGCCGATTTTGACACATTAAACGATAAACCTACGTTATTGTATTCCCTATTCAACACGTCAAAATTCTTCGATAGTCGATCGGCAGACCTGTTCAAATTAAGCAGGTCGTCAGCATACGTCATCAACGAAACATCAATCCCTTTTGAAACACAAGACGTAGCTACTTGGGCTTGTGCTGGCAAAACACTATTGTTATACAAACTCGGAGACACAACTGAGCCTTGCCTTACCCCTTTAAGAACCGGTACAACAACGGATTCGGCCGGACTTGAAGGTATTTTGATATGCGCTTTAAGGTTATTGTACATGTAATATAAAACTCTAACAATACACAGATTTAACCCTTGTTTGTAAGCTTCTAGAAGGATCTGCGCATGCACTGAAGAGTCAAAAGCCCGGCTTACATCAAAAGAACCAATAACTAGTGGGTCACCCGTTGCCTCAGAATCAGACAAAATAGCAGCAAGGGCGAAAAGAGCGTCAGCGCAACCAAGACCTACTGTAAAACCGAACTGGTGGTGTGGCATTTGGCAACAGTGTCTAACATTCGACAATATAAGCATTTCAAGAAGCTTGCATAAAACTGGCGACACGGTAATTGGGCGATACGAGGAGCAAATGTTAGCTGGCTTCCCTTTTTTCAGGATGGGCGTAAGCTGTCCTGTACAGAAAACGTCGGGTACAATACCGACGACGAATATGATCTGGTACAATAATGTTAACATTTCAAACAAAAGACGAGTACCATTCATAAGGTGAAGTGCACACAAACCGTCAACTCCGCGCGATTTTTTCTTTTTCAGTTTAAATACATTTGCAGTTACATCCGAAACAGATACGGTGAAGTCCGGAAAGCTCGAATTTGATAGCACAGATTCAAGTTGCTCGGTATAAGGTCTAGCTACACAGGGATCAGGGGCACTAAATTCGCTCGTAAAGTATGCTCGCCAGTCGCTGGGATCACAAGGCATGGACTTAGGCGTGTTTTGGCGATCTTTCACGCGGTCTTTCCATAAACGACTTGGATCGTTGATTATTTTCTCCGTATATTCATTTTTCACATTTGTGCGATGCTGCTTGAGGGCTTTCTCAAATTTACGTTTTGTGTGTACACGGAGACAATTCAAAACACCGGATTTAGGACGATCGCTTTCCCTCCACACAGAGAACCAAAACTTAGCATCCTGACATGCTTTCACTAGCTCTTGATTCTTTGAGAACCCAGGGATTTCAGTATCTTTACGAATTTTCCTGACGGGAATAGCAGCCTTTTCTGCAGTTAGTAGTGCGTGGGTGATTTCAGCACAGAAGGCATTAACCTGTATTTTCATTTCCTGGTTATTCCTTTGCACGTTGGATTGTAGGAGACTATATGGTACAGTGATCTTCTGAAGCGTCTTGTCGAGCACTGCCTGATAAAGCGGGAGGTCGGCCTTTGACCAATCCTTTATTTCATACCGCTGTGAAGTACTTTTGGCCTTTGGGATACACACATTAACACATGCTTCAATTGGGATATGGTCGGTGGAGTGACTTCCCATCAGCACGCTAACTGTGCCACTCACGTTTAATGTGCTTGCGACATGGTCTATATTTGAGACTGAACCACTGGTGTGTACGAAAGTAAAATCTTTGTCTTTTGGGAGCACACGATACCGACTTTCAAGTGCACTTAGGATCAGCTGGGACCGAGGAGAAGAGTCGTCGACTAGATTACAATTGTAGTCTCCGATTACAACGCATTCCAGTTTGGACAACATAATGGCCTTGAGGCACTTTGCTAGAGCTCGCACTGTTTTTGAGAATCGGTTATCCGATTCTTCGTCACTGTAGTTTGTGGGGAGGTAGACATTGACGATCACAAGATTCCCGACCCTTACAGCCATAAAGTTTTCGGCTGTATGCAGACTCTCAGAATCAGCTGCAGAGCTACATACGATCGCAAGTCCACCAGAGGGCCTTCCGCGTTGACGAGACTTGGCTGGGACAAAATAAAATGTATGGTTGTCTGAAAACTTAAGCAGGCTGAGATTATCACTTGTCACCAGATGTTCTTGGATGCACAGAATATTGCTACGCCGACATAGTTCTTCGATTAAGGGGATTCTGTGAGACACACCTCCATTCATATTCCACGACACGATCTTAGTACATGCATTCTGTTCATTCATCGGAGCGTTTCTGCTTTCCGATTTGCTTTTTCATCTCAGGACACTGGAACGACTGACATGTGTGTTTTGTCGATTTACATGCTGCACAGCCAATTGGTTTCGTGCAGGGGGTAGTAGCATTCGACGTATGGCCTTGGACACCGCAGCGGGGACAAACCTGGGGAGCGGAACACGCCGCTGAAACGTGGCCGAATTTCTGGCAGTTATAACATCGTTTTGGAAGGAACACAAATTCTTCAATTGGAAATATATTACATGTACAATAACCTTAAAGCGCATATCAAAATACCTTCAAGTCCGGCCGAATCCGTTGTTGTACCGGTTCTTAAAGGGGTAAGGCAAGGCTCAGTTGTGTCTCCGAGTTTGTATAACAATAGTGTTTTGCCAGCACAAGCCCAAGTAGCTACGTCTTGTGTTTCAAAAGGGATTGATGTTTCGTTGATGACGTATGCTGACGACCTGCTTAATTTGAACAGGTCTGCCGATCGACTATCGAAGAATTTTGACGTGTTGAATAGGGAATACAATAACCTAGTTGACGAGTCCGCATAGGTCAAGTGGATGAACGGCAAGTCACCAGAGGATAAACATATTTGACGGTGCAAAACGGATAGGTCAGCTACACTTTTTTAGGGCTATATTTCGGCCCTTCTTGCAAGGGTCCTCTACTTAAGCCGCTCAAGCTGGAAAAATAAATTTGTGGGAAAACAATTAAACTTTCTTCCTTAAATATCTGATTTTGTAAACCAATTCTCTGAAAATTGGCTGTGCATTGTGGACACGGCTGATATTTTTGCTGTTCGATTGGGTCGCTGAAAGGGTAGAGATTCTTCTGCATTTTGGTTTTGGAGTCACCTGTCTCTTCTTCTTCTTTACACCTAAGATGGATACTTGTCGGCGGCATGTATGGGCGATTTGAAGTTCCGATTTGAAGAGGATAAACCTGTGTCAGACTGTCAGACAGGAAATCATCTTTAGAAGAGAAATTGACCATCTGACGAGGCAGTCGGTATGTGAATACCATAAATATTGAGAAAATTTTGTACGGACTTGATTTGACCAGGGAAGACCTGCCGTTCGAGCATAGCCAAATAGTGAAATTGGAAAGGTATATCCATAAAGCAGGATTTAAGCCTGCTAACGACTCAAATTCAACAGCTCAAATCCTGTGTCAATCAATCACGGGATCTTCGGGAGCAGGTGTGATACCCGAGGTGATACCGCTTCCGGCTGTTCCGCTAGGTACCCGGCGATTTTGCGTCGGCAAGGAGAGTTAGTCATCAGGAGGACGTGCAGACCCGAGTATACCAGGTTGTGGACGAGCTGCCAAATTATTTTTGTCAAAAGCGAGAGTGGAGATGCAGAGGAGCAAAAACGGTAATTTGTATCGAAAATAAATTTTTTAAAAATAATAAAAACAAAAAGAAAAAGAAACAAATTTGTACGGTAATCGAGAACTCAGAAGCGAGAACGGAGAATTCAGATAAAAAACGCAACTATTGAGTAATCAAGTGAAAGGCACTGCGTAACAGAGGAATAACACAATCACACCAGTCAGCATTATCTCTAACCAGGGTTGTCACATCAAAAATATTTAGATAATGACTTTTGGCCCGAAACAGAGAGTGAATAGAGAGTGAGATTTATTTTCATGAAATGTTCACTTTTGGTCGGAATCGGCTCTGTAAAAATGACACATCTTAATTTTACATTAATGAAAAAAACTGGAAATAGTCACTTCTGGTCGGAATGCTTGCTGCAAAAATTACGAATTTGGTCATTTTCTAAAATAGAGTGATTTTTATGAGAGAGTGACACAAATAAAAACGAGTGACAATTCACACTATCGTGCGACATGTGGCAACGCTGTCTCTAACTAACAGAAACAAAAACTGAACTCTTTATCGCCAACTCATGAATTACGGTGGGTTATGCAATGAGAAAGAGCTTAGCGGATTTTTAACTTACTGATATGAGCACTTCCGGAACGTGCCGCTAGATGGTCTAACTGTCTGTAGTTCATTCTTTTCTCGTTTCCTGAAAAATTTTAAATGACTATAGTTGTTATCGGAAAACAACCAAGTTACATAGCCTTTCGGCATTCTTACCGTAAGCATTGCTATTATGATGCTTTTTGAGGTCAAGAGCTAAAATAAATAAGACACTTCAAAAATTTGTGGCGTCTTCTCAGAGCTATATTTGACAGTTGTGTCATTTTGTCGGTGAGTTTTCGTCTTGACATTGAAACTTCCAAAAGGTTAATGCGTCCTGATCAAACTTGCCCTGTTTTGTCAAGATGTGATTATGGCATATGACAAAAAAAATTGGTGCGGCACATACTTTTAAAATACCACGACCTCATCTGTTGCATTACCTTCCTTCGCAGGAAACCTCTGAGTGATATAGTTAACAAAATTCTCCGCCCTCTAGAAAATTCCCAATCCTTAGAAAAAATCTTACATTTGAGTTATACCCAAAACCAAAGCCCCGACCTCATGTGACGAGCAGCGTCCCATTTCATTCAGGCCAGTGATGGCAAAGTGACTGAATCGTGCAGGGACTTACGGCTCAATAGCTAAATAATCTACCTGAATCTGACGGAAGGAGATAACCACTTTATCAGTTCACTACCACGCCGGACGGGTTCTCCACATCAAGACACGCTAGCCGCCGGAAGGCTGCCACGTCGATCTCAAATTAACTCGAATGGAGCCAGTGCTCCAGTAGGTATAATTTAAAATTGACACTCACCAGTTCAGGTTCAGGTTCAGGTTCAGGTTCAGGTTCTTTTTAATTACAAACTAAATAACAAAATGTCCAGAGCCCGGCTGAGAAGACAAATTTGTAATGCACGGGATGGAAAGACTTCTTCAAATAAATACAACATTTATACTTCACTACATGCCATTCATACAAACGGAAATATACGTATTCCCCCGTCAGTACTCGGTCCCCAACACCACTCGTTGACACGTCCAGCGAAACAAACAAAGGAGGCTTGAAGGGATGCAGTACTACAGTATATCTAGTCTGGCTTTTTGACATTATCGTGCGATGGCTCGATATGGTTGGTACTTTCATGGACCTGTCCCTTTTTATTTTCGTATAGCTTTTGACTTGACAAACCACCTATGCGCCATGGGGGCTCAAAAGCGAGTTCTCACGATAGTTACAGACTTTCTTAAGGACCGGATGCAGTGCGTTTTCCCCCTTTTTTATGTTGTTGTGTGTTCTGAGTGGTCAAAGCTCACGTGCGGAGCCCCCCAGGGTACGAAGCTCGAGGGCTTTATATTCATATGCCTGATCAGCTTTCTGTGTTTTAAAAGTGATTTAAATTTGCCGATGACATGTCATTTATCTTAAGATAACTTGATGGAAATGTAGTCACTGAGCCACAATTCGCGAAAGACCTATTTCAGTAATTTCTTGAGTACTGCACCGAGTACGAACTTACATTAAATGTCCAAAAATCGCAGGTCCTATGGTTTAACCCGCTGAAAAGATAATGTATGTGTCCCGATGTACCCTTCCAAGTAGTAACGCCAGCAAAAGCTCTGGGGTCACCCTGTTAGTGATTGTTCATTTATTTATCACATTCAGACCGTGATAAAATCGGAAATGCTCCAAACGCTCTTACAGACCAGGCAGACTGGTTGCGACCGTGATAGAGTAAAAGCTGCTTACCTGTTTTACGTAAGTACGCAAGACCCTTATGGGGCCTTTTCGCTCGAAATACACCATACGAGTCTGATGAACTAGAACGTGCACAAAAAGAGCCGTGTCAGTGCTTCTAGGTCAGCAAGCAACTTCAAGTTATCATAAATCTCTACTAACAGACTTATCCCTCTCCTCAGTGCATGAATGTCGTAAGACACTGATTCTCAAGTTCAGCTGTAAGTTAGTTTCATCTGTCCAAGACTATCCTACCCTCCCACCTGATGCACCCGTAAACAATCGTACGCAATCGCAACTGAAGCCAGTAAAACCAAAACAAAGAGGCAAATATTTCGTAAACATGTTTAAGAAAATGTCAGTTTACTTCAATATTTGTGCCACCATCTGTCCCAGTACGTAACCTGTGAGTGTTAAAAAGACTGATATTTTGAAAAGACAATCAAATTGGCTCGCTAGCAAATTTTTGTCTAATAAACCTTACTTACAGTACATACGATAAACTAAGACGAAAGAAAATAGAAGGATAACAAATTGCACCGTCAGAGTTTCCTAGTGGAAAAAGGAGAGGATGTCATTATCATTCCTATCACCAATACCACGCGTAGATACTTCTTATTTTGTAACCTTCAAATTTTCTCGAGTTACTTTATTTATTTATTTATTTAACTTCATAATCCACCTTTACGGCATATCACAAACAAAAAAAACAAGAAAAAGAAACAAACAAACAAAACGGAAAACACGAACGCTCTCATCACAAGATTCAGCTAAACGCTAACCTCCATCAAATACAGACTTATTCAATGCGATCCAAGCGGGAATCGAGATTTGTAGCCAAATCGAGCATATCGCGGCAAGTAAGTGGTTATCACTAGCAATCAACCGCCTCCTGAGAGATTACCGGGAATTCACCTGAATTTCCAGGAGATTTGACACTTGGAAATCAGCAAACATTTCCGTAGCACTGCAGAAAGTAGGAATACCATGTAGAAACCGGAAAGAATTATTGTAGCTTATTTTCAGATCAGAGAAGCACTTAACAGTCGTATTAAAAACAAGTGGTAGCCCATAAACACTTGTACAATACGATCTAAATAAATAAGTTTTAACATCAGTAGTACACTTTCTGAATTTTCGTCTCAACATATTCCCTCTTGCACACAGAGAACGCATAGCCGAACGCACGTGCGAATCATCGCATAGATACTCGTGGAAAATGTAACCCAGGTAGGTAAACTGGTCGACAAAATCAAGCGCTTACAAATCTTTGTCTTCAGCACTAGCATCAAATCCTATCAAATCCTTTTTCTTCCCACACTCTCTAGAGGCTTCGAGGAAGCAGTGTGAAGCTTCCAAGCTGCGCGGTCCAAACTCCCATTTTAATAGGCGGGACAGTCGAGAAAGTCTCCAGTAAGCCGGCAAATCCAGCAGTGCAAAATTAGAAAGCGGAGAAAGCTTGCCTGGTAGCTATTTTGACGGAAATACCCATAGGTTCCACAGTGTAAGAATCTCAAATGTAGAATGATCGTTTAAATTTGACTCCTTCAGTGAATTGTTGACAGGAATATGAAGAGTATTAGAAAGACAGTGCACTAAGATGCCGATGAAGATAATAAAAGCCGTGGGTGGTCGCTGCGACTGCGCAGTGCTCTGCAGTTCAGCACTGGCGTTCGTGTTGTACTTGAACACTTTGGGTGCTGGCTTTGTCTACGACGACAGGTAGGAATATTAGTTCTTGTGCTGTTTCAGAAGTTTTCCTTTTCCCTATCCATAATCTTCTAAATAGCTCCAAGTGACCAGCTGTAACGACGCGAGGCACATTTTTTTTTCCTGTACGGAGTGTACCACTCTGGAATAGCTTTTCCGAAAAAATTATCAACGCTGCTACCCTGGATGGCTTCAAAAAAGTCGTGGACGAGGATGGCAGTGATAGCAATCAAGCCGCTAACCAGCGAGAGACTCTATGGGAGGATCACACCACCTTTTTTTTTTTTTTTTTTTTTTTAAATTAATTTTATTTTATTTTAAATTAAGTAAATTTAAATTTTCTGGTAGTGCGATTTAACGTAATAGCCCTAAGATCAGCCGTCCTACCTGGAAAGATATACTTTCAGTGGAAGGACTTCGTTTTCCGTAAGTCTTAAGCAGCTTCTCCATTCTATGGAATGTCGTTTATTCACAAAAGCCTGGTCGTCTGAACACGGTCTGTCCCAACAGCTTCTTCAATGACCTTACATGGAAGATGGAAGTAACATCATAACAGTAGACTGCCGTTTATGGCAGCTTGTTCAGTATGGAACATAGAAGTAGATTTTTTCATTAGGGAAATAACAAAGAAAAGTTGAAATGGTTATTAGAGAAGAGAAAGATTAACCCAAACCAGGTATTTTTACTATGGATACTTGTAATAACCACTCACGCTTTTGTCACTTTTTGAATAGTTTGCTAAATCGCGGCTGAAAGTGACTCAAATGACACCTAAGCCTCGTTTTTGTTGCAATAGCGCTGCCGCATCGCTGCTGCAGCACTTCTTTGCTTTTACACAATATGCGTTTTTGGATTCCCTTTCTTCGTGGTTGAAGCGGCAGCGTTACAGCAGCTTGCAAGGAAGCACGGACTTGGTTGATGAGCAAGTCCGTGATTCGCGAGAAGCGCTGCCGTCTTCCTCGGAAGCAATGCAATGCAAAAATGGGTGTAGAAAGAATCAGTCCGGAATCGGCCGAGAAGTGGATCTGAAGCATGCAACAAAAAACAAAGGCTCTGGTTTGCTTTTTATAATTTGAAAAGTTTGCCACGAGGAACGCAGCTTCAGTGGAGAATATGGTGGTCCGAACCTGCCGATGCCTCCAAAAGAAGAAAGACCTTTTTAGTAAATTCAAAATCAAAGAAAGTTAATTGAGTTTGTACTTGGTCTGTGGTAGGATAACCTTCAAATAGTTGGCTGTTCGCTGTTATCAAGTTTGCTAATTTTCTTTCCCATTTTAATCCTTTATATGCGAGTAACAAAGCCAAGGTAGTGGAACAGTCACAAAAGTGTTTAAATCAGTAAGTCGAAGCAGAGATGGGCGAATCCATTCATGAAATGATTTGAATCCGAATCCAGGGCTAGTCACGAATCCGATACCGAATCTACCATTTCATGCTTAGGATTCGAGTCCAGAATCGAATCCGGATTCGAATCCAACCTTTTACAAAAACCAAATCATGTACATAGGTTATGGTTTAGAAATCAAAGGTGACAAAAGGCACTGATATCTAGGATAATATCTAAGGTATCAGATAACGTGCTAGTTTACTGAGGATGGTTGGAGGTGGAGACCAAAAAGTTGGATTGCCTAGGCGAACTGTGTAAAAATTGAGAAAACGGAAACTGGAAAGATGAAGTCTAGGAATTCGAGCGGATTCGTAAAATCGAGGGTTTGGAATCCGAGTACGAATCCGAATCCAGCCTGACAAGCAGAAGATTCGAATCCGGCAAAAAGGACGAATCCTGGATTTGAATCTGAATCCGGATTTCTCGAACCGGACAAGTTCTCCATTGGCCTCTGTGACTTTTTCATATTCTTCAACGGTTTCTATGGAACAGCAGTGTCTTACCTATAATCTTTCGGCCTTTCTCAATCTCTTCAGCTGTCTTCAGCCTGTCACTGTCCTAGTCCGGGCAACTCTCCGAGAACTGTCCAGGAGATGGAAGTCTTTCCTAACTCCTACCGTTTTTTATCTGATCACGGTGGTCTCTGTGAAGTAATCAATCAATCAAGTTTCAATCAATCAAATCAATCAAATTGTGAAGTTGGTGTCACACGCATGAACGTTCTCCTGATAGTAACCGTATGTCCCAAGACTTAAAGGACCCCTCCTGCTTTTTCTGCCTAATCATTGCTCATCTGATGTGAAAACCGTTGGCGTCAACGAGGGCAAGTGGAAGCGTAGTCACCTGACCAATTCATATTGGACTGGAAGAACAGAAAAGAGACTACGAGGCTTTAAAAAAAATAAAAAAACATTTATTTTCTGTTCGTATTGTACTAGCATTTTGGTCTCCCACTTGTACATAGTTACACTAAGAACTGAATCCGTGAGCTTCTTGTTGCGTACAACGATACGATAAGGTTCCTTCGCGGAATACCGCGTTTTAGCAGTGCCACAGAACTATGCGCTGATACTTCTGTTTTGAATTTTCATCAACTGCATTATGCTAACAGAAGCTGCGTTCTTTGTCACGGGAGTTTTCACCGGTGGTCTCCGGTTTTTCTTATAAGCCGTTTTTGCATCCGCCGGTGACTTCTTACCAGTCTTATAACCCGTGTTTGAACTAACCAGTGTCCGGTTTTATCTCACCGGTGCGGACTAACCAGAACCTGCTCGTGAGCCCTGCTGCAGCGAGGAGTTAGCCGGTTTTCATAAACTCACAGGTGAACCAAAAAAACGCGTTTTAAGGGAAGAATCGGACACTGGTGACTAAACACCAGAGACAGCAACGAACGCAGCTAGAGTGTCTCTGCGAGAACGGCTTTTAGCATCTGAAAACCCGTTGATAGTAGCGCTTCGTTTTCCGTTACTTCGTCTGTCACTTCCAGTTTGGTCGAAACTGTATGAGCCGATAGAGAATGGTTAAACGTGTGATTGTTTTTTTTCCTTTACTTGCTGTTATTTAGTTATTAGTGCTTAATTATGGTCTTTGTCACCGGAATAAAAGTATTGATTGATTGATTGATTTATAATATGCCTAGCTCCCTTATGAGAGTAGCCTACAAGCTTCTAAAATACCCTCCTTTCACCATTGTTCCGTTTTGTTGCTACGCATTTGTGGTTTTTTTTTGGCCCGTGTCGAGTTTTGCCCATTACGCAACGCAACGTTTGCCAGAATCTTCAAAGTCCGCTGACAACTCTTTCACACACAAGGTTTTGAGAATATTCTGTTTTGACTTATTTTATTTGCTTAGTTTTCCTACTTTTTAACCACGGCCCATTCAGTTTTTAAATGTTTTGCGCCCAGCCGCCGCGTTGGAGAGCAGGAAGGCTGGATCGAACGAGAAGCACTAACAAGAAAATTGCTAAATTTAGATGGAAAGCTATGGTATTTTCGAGAAGCATTTTTCTGATCCGTTTCATAGCGAAAAAATTGTTTCTTGCAAGAGTTGTGCTTTAATAGGAGTGATGTGGATCCCACAGAGAGGTTTCGTCTTCAAAACAACGTTCCCGCAGTTGTCCGTGTGGTCGTCAAGTTTGTTTCCGTGACACTAAAAAAGTTTATGTGGCTGGAACCCTGGCGGAAGTTTAACAAGCAACTCCACAGGTGATCTTCGATTTTGTTGCTCGAAATTTGGATGGAAGTTCAGGTTTTGCGGAATGTTGAATTTACATGCAATCGGCCAAAACAAACACGTTAAGCAGATACAGAAAAATTGGGACCCTTCTAGTAGATAATAATCAAGTCGGAAGCATGATGTTCTATTTCGGGAGATTAAATTTTTGTTTTCGGCATCTGGAAATACCGTAGCAGAACATACGCACATAAACCTGTCACAGACTCTTGTTTCGGTGACAAACATTCAAAATGTGCCTGACACATATACGCCTTCGAAAAACGCCCTTCTGTCTTATCCGTCTTCTCGGTTTTCGTCTGTACACGTCAAAGTACTCGCGATCAGTTTTTAACCAGATCAAGGTTTTATTTATCCTTATTTAGTAATTAAAGTTTAATCGAAGAAGGCTGGGATAGGACGATCTAGTTACCCATCACTTATTCACTAAATTTGGCCTGAAGACCCTCTGAAAATGCGTTACTTCGTTGTTCCGTTCAATCAAATAGTGGAATTTCCGTGTGATCTGTTGTACCTCTATGCGCTTCTCTTTTTGTTTTCTTATGATTTTTGTTCTTGTTCAGGCACTAAGCAATCTTCACCAATCTCACCACTGCCCACTGAAAAGCCACGTTTGTGTTGAGATTAAAATTTCCCGTGTCATATTAGAATTTTCGTTGTGGGGACGGCCGCAGATATTCTAAGCGTCATAACTAGAGTAGATAGTGGAAAATAAAAAAATCCTTTTGCAGAACCCAGATAATTCAGTGTATTCAATTAAATGACACAAAAATAAGTTTGCTTTTCAGTGAAACTTTAACATATTACTGGATCATCTAATATTGTATAAATCATAAAATTGGCACACAAATTACAGTTAGCCTAGTTCAAACCTTTCCATTAAAACTTTGAACAATTCAAACTATTACTGAAGTTTGCCTGTACAGCGTTTACGAGGTAGGTGTGAGCAAGGCAAGAAGGGCCATCAAGACAAACTTATTCTTTACTATACACTTTGAGCCTATTGCGTAATTTTGTACTACACTGTAAAATGTTTTTTCGTATAAAGATAAAATAAATATTCTTTGAGCCCAAGCTGACTTTGAAACATTTATTCAAACAATATTTTCAGCGGATATGTCAGCTACGATTCTTCAACAGCGATATTTCGGCCCTTCTTGGCAAGGGTCCTTGTCAGGCTGTCAATCCTCTGGTTCAACTTCGGGGAAGGAAACAAACCTGTAATAAATAACTGAAGCTTCTACCGACTATAAATACCTTATTAAAGTAAATTATCTTCAAATACCACTATAATGAAAAAACTAGTCCTGAGATATCAAAAATTAAATCTCAGAACTAGTTTTTTCATTATAGTGGTATTTGAAGATAATTTACTTTAATAAGATATTTATAGTCGGTAGAAGCTTCAGTTATTTATTACAGGTTTGTTTCCTTCCCCGATGTTGAATCAGAACATTGACAACCTGACGAGGACCCTTGCCAAGAAGGGCCGAAATATCGCTGATGAAGAATCGTAGCTGACGTATCCGTTGAAAACATTGTTTGAATATAAAGATTAAAGTTAACTGCAGTATTTGCTACTCGGATTGTCCTATCTCTACCCAGATAAGATTCATACCAATAATTTTAATCTTTATACCCAGAAACTTTTTACAGTGTACCTTAAAATGAAGAAGTCAGGGCAAACCGGCAATTGAGGGCGTGTTCCACCCTTCTAACAATAGTTACTATTAGTTACTATTTCCGTTCCATCCTCACGAAAAGTTACTACGCTGACCGTTCCAACCTTGTCCGAATAGTAACTAATAGTTACTATTTGCTTACCATGCTCGGGAGCGTAGTAAGCGTAGTTACTACGCATCTCTGTAACGTGATTGGTCGGATTCGCCCCTGGCGTGAGATCCTGCTGGAAAATAGAAAAATCGTTCCAGCCTTGGCGGCAAAAAGCCAGAATTCGTGACATCATGCGTAGTAACAACGGTAAGTAGGGTCGAACACGCTCTGAGTCAGAATGAGTTTCTCGACGAAGTGTTGTTCCGTCGCGTATAATTTGGGAAAGAACTAAGTTATTTAGAGCGTGTTCAATCCCTCCCACAATAGTAACTGTGGGTTATTATTTCCGTTCAAACTTCGTGAAAAGTTACTACGCTGACAGTTCGGACCTTCTCGGAGCTATTTGCTTACCACGGTCGGGAGTGTAGTAAGCGTGGTAACTACGCATCTCTGCGACGTGATTGGCCCTTGACGCCAAGAAGCCAGGATTCGTGACGTCATGCGTAGTAACCGTGGTACTTACCACGGTTACTGCGCATGACGCTGGAACACGCTATTAGAGAACGTGTTCGAAAGCTTTTTGGTGATGTAAATGCTGCATTAATGCTACATTTTGTTTTCTTTTTTGTCCGAAAGCTGTTACCTTTTTTTCTTCTCTGACACTAATAGAATAACAAAATTTAAGTCAGGAAGAAGAAGAAGGAAAACTAATTGCTGTATAAAGCTGACAAAATGGACCAGCTACCGATATCCAACCTTCTTATCTTCGTATCTTTCCTTTCTTCGTTGGCCTTGATCGCCAGTTCTCTTAGAATTTGGAATGTCTGCCAAAGTGTCAGTTGTCTTTTTGAATTTGTTATGTTTGCCGCTGAAAACACTGAGAGAATCGCCGTTCTCCCCAGTTTCTTCTTAAAAATTCAGCATACAATTTAGCATTCTTGCTGAATTTTTCGATGAATTTTATGCTGAATTAATGCTGCGTTAGTTGAGCGAAAATTTAGGTCCGAAAGCGAAATGCTGCATAAAATGCTTCTTTTTGTTCATTTGTGAGTGCTGTGACGTACTGATTGCAATGAAACTGCAAAATAGTTAAATGCTACGATAGTTTTAAAGCAAACAAATCCATCTATCTGAGCCTTTCCGGAGACTATCGACTACTGAAAGCAACACGTGTTCGCGATTTCTGATCGAAAGCTTCGTTCACTTTCACATAGGAACGAATCCGAGCACAGTTAACAGTGTGGTACAATAAAAGTCTGTTTCCTGTACAATACTGGCTTTCTTTTCGAAAGCATTTCTTCTGGACGACTGCTGATTAGAAACCGTTGAAAGCTTTCTAGAAGATTAGCGTATTTCGAGAAACGAAACGTCCTCAGTCTGATCATAACACGATCACCGTAACAACGTCGAAAATAAAGAGATTCAGTAGCTGACAGTGAAAGAGGCAGAAAAAGAAAGAGTTCCGGAGACTGAGTGACACGTAGGGAAACTGGTTAAAATGTAAATTCGTGTTTTTCATCTCGCTGTATTCTCCTTCACGGTAAAGGTCAGACAAACATCCGAAAACTTTACATTTACTTACATGTTTATTTACGGATAAAGGATATTTGTTCAGGATAGGAGCACAGTATCGCTGTCACGGATTAAGGAGTCAAGTGATATTTTTCAAAATTTTCAGGATAAAAAAAATATTTGATAGTGCAAAACGGATATGTCAGCTGAATGAACTTGTGTTTCCCACAAGTTCGTTTTTCCAACTTGAGCGGTTTTGAGCCTGAAGAGGACCCTTGCCAAGAAGGCCCGAAATATAGCTCCAAAGAAATTCAGCTGACTTATCCGTTTTGTACTATCAAACATGATTCGCAGTCAGCTTGGGCTGAAGGAATATTTATAGAATATTTTTTTTAAATCTATTTTCAACCGATATTCATGTCGAGTAACATCTTTCTGGACAACAGACAGAAGAAAAGAACACAAATTTGGTCTTATCGATATAGGCTACTGATGATTCTCTTGTCGATTAGCTATTTTTGACCATTGTCGTGGCGGGTTAAATTTCTTAAGCAGCTCAAGCATCTCAAGAAATGCTTGCAGTAGCAATCTGAAAAATTTACGGTAGATGCTGGAGCTAACATTCATAGCCTTACCCTAGGTCCACACAGAGCAAATCGCGGTGATGAACGAGATTCTTCAATGGCAGCGACAGAAGATTTGTATCGCCTGGATGTTCACACTGAATTTTCGTCGGGAACAGAATTTAACGCGAAAAATAATTAAAATAATTAAATATAACCCTTAAGGGTCGTCCATGTTGCTGTTGCGTGCATAAAATCTTACTCAAACAATGTTTATAACGAATACGTCAGCTACGATTCTTCATCAGCGATATTACGGCCCTTCTTGGCAAGAATCGTACTGTCAAGAATTGTTACTTAAGGGGCTGTCCTGTTACTTAAGACGGATGGTCCTCAGTCATGTTTCCTGGTTATGTGTGGGGGGGGGGGGGCTTGAAATTAACAATATAGCCTATCCCTCTTATGCTTAAAATGTTCTTTTTCTTAAAAACGAATAAATCTGTATTGTCAAAAACAAAATGGTAGATGGAAGTGATTTTGACGGTTTGACGGATCTTGAAACTAAAGATTTCTAAAGAAAACCTTTTGTGCTTCTTTACACTACTCCTTTTGCTATATTCAAATTCACTTTATTCTTCCAAAATTCTTCATTGCTAAAAATAGCATAGGAAAATGTCAATAAAATTCACTAATATACAAGTATATCCATTATATACAAGTACATATACATGAAGGATAATTGTATTATTAATTGTACTAATAAGTTTTACAAACCCATCAGAATTAGTGAAGCGTCGTTTATTATACCTTACCTTACCTTACCTTCTCTTATATTAGACAGCATCCTTATTTTACAGTTTCAAAAGCGTTGCATTTCAAAATGTTTCCCTGTTTAGTTTGTCAGTCTAATTTATCAAATGCCTTGACGACCCGCTGAATCTCTCATCTCTAAGTGCTCTCTCGAAAGCAAGCTTTCATTAAGCTGATTGTTTACGCTGTTACAAGGCGACACTCCCCGGAAATTGCCATCCGTCTTAAGTAACAGGACATTAGGAAATTAAATCCTTTAGTACAGACTCGTACATCTGCTGTTTTGTTTATTGCTACGTTGTAGACAGTAGGCTTGAAAAGTACAGAATCTTACTGACATCCTTTTTCGCTGCGGTTTATTTACGTTCAGAGTGGTTAACGAGTTAAGGCCTTGCGCCGCATGCCGCGGAGAGGCCCTCTTCCATTAATAGGGGAGACCAGTTAATGGTGAATCCTATTTTGGCCCCTCCCCCCGATACCAAAACCCCCACTGGCGAAAACCTCCGGTCACCGAAACCCCCCGACCAAGCCCCGGACCAAAACCCCCGGAATGCAAATATATAGGAAATTATAAAAATCATATTAAGAACTGCCATTTGGACCGCGAGCACTGAAGGATTTTCCCTAGACACGCGAGTTAAATGTAAAGGCGTGACGGCAGCCAGAGCCGTTACTAGCGAAAATGTCTTGGGGGGGGGGGGGGATACGAGCGATTTACCGACTGGCTGGTAATTTTTACCGACTTTTTCTGCAGAAAAAACTAATATATTCAACAACAAAATTAAATTTTTGATAAAATCAACTGATTTTCAGAAAAACCGACTATTTTGACGAAAAAATCGACCAATTTTCAGAAAAACGGACTGTTTGCATGAAAAAAATCAACTGAAATGACGAAAATTGGTCAAAACGATATTTTTCACCGACTTGCCGACAGCATTTGGGGGGGACGTCCCCCCCCCCCCCCCCCCCCCCCAGTCGTGACGCCCCTGACGGCTGCTCGTTGGCAGCCCTATATATACTCTTATTAAAAATATATATTTTTGTTTTTATCACTTTTTAGGGCGGTTTGGTAGAGAGGGTGGCAAAAAGTCAACTACCAGTCAGCCAGAAAGCTAAAGAAGGGATACTAAGAAACATCTGAATAGCTGTTTCTGGTTTTCACACATACAGGCTAGGAAAAGGCAGATGATCGGATGCCCGCTCCCCGCAGCCAACGGTGACTAAAAAATTTCAGTTGATCGTTACCACCCATGACCATTTACCAATAGTAAAAGATGATTAACAGGTTTTGGGAATACCGAGCCGATCTTTATTTTGCTAGAGCTGCTCTTCACCTCTGCTTTATCCTTATTGGATTTCGTTGCTCTGATTTCTTCAATCCTTTCCCTGGGAAAGATTGAAAATCTACGCCTTGTCTTGACAGGTTGGGAAATTGAGAATTTCTTTCATTGCCAAACAGTGATTCTATTCTGGGAATCTGTCTTCACCTCCTTTGAACCAACACGCTGAAAAGTGAAAGAAAAGCATGATAAGTTCCTCGTTACCCGATGAAGCTGTGCGAAAAAGTCGCATGCAGTGATACTTAGTAGTATGAAATACTTTTATTTAACATGCCTCCGCCTGGGTTACTCTCAAAGTTCAATGGGCACATCAAACTACCCCAATCCCACTCTGTAACAACCTAGGAACAATGCTTACCCCCTAGATCAGCAGCTTTTTCAGCAGTTTCCTCTCTGTGAAATTTCAAAGCGTAATTGTCTGGGCCAGTACATGCTCAGTTTACTAGCTTGGACAAAGAAAAAAGTGAAATTTCTTATAATACTTAGTAGATCTTTATGTTATGCATAAATCAGCTTGTATAATTCAGATTTGAATAGGTTATTTGTTTTTGGATGATTGCTGTAGCTATGTTATTTTTTATAAGCTTACTGCATATTCTGGTACATTTTATAAAGCAAGTTAATCAAGCTTCACAACACTATTCCACAAAGAAAAACTTTTAATAGTCACTTTAAGCAATGGAACTTCTGATGAAACACTAGAACAATCAGAAAACTGCATCTGCGGCTTGACTTTGGTGACATCTCAAATATATCCTTTTATATCAAGCATTGCTGGGAGTTTTTGAATTTCCTGCCACGATATCCCAGCTACTAAGATTTGGATGGCCGAAATGCCAGAGAGGTAAAGACAAGGGATAACAAGAAAACGGCCGATTTTCGTAGCGCCTTCTAAAGGAAGTTGGAAATGTTGAGTTGTGAAGCAAGTGAAGGGTCGCTTGTTCGAGTCTCGGTAGTGCCTACTGTTTGGTTTGGGACGGGGGTTAGTGGCGTAACCCTGTAAGACAAGCCAAAGTCCACCCAGATTCAAATGGGTACCTGGAGAAATCCGGGGAAGGTGACAGGAAGGGTGTGTGAAAGCACAGGATGGCTGGCCCCCAACCCCGCATTGCACTTCCTGGCTGAGGGCCGAGAGACGGAGATCAGCACCGCCAGCTTGGCCTGTCAAGGCTAGTGCTGATACCTTTACCTTTTTTTTTTTTTACCTTAATACAAAGTAAAGCATTAGAAGTGTCCATTGTGCTTTAAGTAGTATCCAATAGCATCCCATCTTGCTGTAGTAGCATCCGGTTTACTATCAATAGCATGCAGTGACAACAGTTACTACTGCATGCTACATTTTCGTACAACTCCCTACGACTAATTGTCAAACAAAATTTCATCGGGTAGCGTTGGATCGTCACGAGATATAACAGTTAATGGACATATAAGCTACTTCACAATTATTATGAAATAACTGTATCCAACAGGCAAGTAAAGCATATCTTCTTATGTCACATAGAGAGTTGTATTATGACTATGACTTTGTCAAGGTTGATGATGTCCTGAGAGGCTGATGAGAAAGACTGTTTTCAGTAATCTTTGAAGTTGGAGGCTGATACTCCCCCGGCAGTTTTAAATATATATTTATTTTTTCACACTTAAATGAGTTATATCATAAGCATTCTAGCTCTTGCAACGTCTAAACCCCCCCCCCCCAAAGACCCAAGACGAAGCCACGACTCGGTCCGACCCCTGCGTCGTCTAGCGGTGCGGGTTTGGAAGCGCACAACACGGGGAGGATGGAATCATAGTTTGACTTTGGATCTAACAAACATTTTTATTGTAGCAGGCATATGGAAACTAATTATTTGTATTATTGATTTCTTTAAGTATTTTTTTTTTTTTTTGTCTTGTGAATTCCCGCAAGTCCAGAGAATTCAGGATGGAAACTAGATCACAATAAGCAAACCCCGTAAATTATACTAAATTCATTATAGTGATTTATTGAAGATTCTGAATTTGAGCTAAATAATATTCAGCTTCCGGGACCAAAAAATGTCAAACTGGCCGATGCTGTCTTCTTCCAACATATCTAAACCTCCACATTGTGGTCTACTTAGTTGTTTTAATCCTCTTATACGCCACTCGATGTTCTCGAAGGTTCTAGTAATCTTTTGACTAGTGCCAGTAGATCAATGAATAGTTAATTAGCAATGGCGGGTTGGCGTTCAGGAGTGAATTGTGTTCAAGTAATTTGTGGATAACGTAGGCTACCGTGAGGATTCTAGGGAAAACAAAGGTAACAGTGTGTTCGTAAAAATTCGACCCATCGAAAAATTATGGTGTCTCCCACCTTCTCGTCCCACATGAATCAAAGACTGTAATAAAGTAAAAAAACCGGAGTACAAAAATAAAAATAAAATAAAAAAGAAGAAACCACAGAATATATATACACGCACTAAACATAATACTAAAATCTCATCTAAGGTTAATTACTGAAAGTACTAAAGTTACTGAAACCAATAAGACGATCGGTGAGACTTCACAGAATCCCATGTTTACATTTTGTTCTTTAACTCGGTTTAGGACACAAGTTGTTTAGAATTCCCCCTTAACCAACGGTATTGCTATGACTAAACCCTAGCCGATTATCTACGCCCGGTGAGACCTCATGAAAAATAGGAAAATTCGATTAAATTAATGTTGCAGAATATATATATTTGTGTCTATAAATATATGCAGCCGAGCGGACAGCGAGGCGCCGGACTCGTTTACACTTATAAACCGTTCTAGGGACATTAGTTCCGTTAGTAAATAAAAAATACAGACTGACCGTGTGACGTCACGACCCGTATATGATATGATGATATGATATGATATTTATTTGTCTTCAGAGCCCAAAGGCCATAACAAACACACATAAATAACAACATGTAAATACAAAATAAACGGTCACACTACTACACTAAACCCCACTCAAACACTTTTCCCTGTGCCGACTGGCCACTCTGAGGAACCTCGCCAGGTTTCTTATACTAAGAAAATCCCTACTCCGCATAATATTTACCAACCACTTCCTCCCATGAATCCCTCCCTTAAAAATTTCCTCCCTCAGATCCTCAATTATATAACCGGGTAGTTTAGTCAACACCTGAAAAACCGGTGAGGAGAACGCCAGAGTATCGGAAATGAGTAACAACGTGGCACAAACGAAATCCAACCTTTTCCACTGGTGACGTCAACAGACGAGTTCAAGGTCTTACCTTAAACTTTAACAGAAAAGGGCTGAGACAGTTCAATCTAGTTACAAATCACTTATTCAGCTAAATAGGCTTGAAGACCCGATGAAAATCCGTTACTTCGTTGCTCGCTATCCACGAATAATCTATTTTAACATTGTGGAATTTCCCTGTCGGATTTCTTGTACGTCTATGTGCTTGTACCTGTGGTTTATACTTGACGAAAAAAGATTTACACAAATTTATGTTCAGGCACTAATCAGTCTTAACCAAGATTACCATTGGCCAATGAAAAGCCGTGTTTGTTTTGAGATTCCAATTCTCTGCATCATAGTAGAATTTGCGTTGTGGGGACGGCTGTAGATATTCTGAACGTCATTACTAGAGCAGATAGTGGAGAATAAAAAAATCCCTTAGCAGATTCCAAGTAATGCCAGTGTATTCAGTTAAATGATACATAAATATATTGGCTTTTCAGTTATACTTTCAGCTACCTTAAATTGCTGCTTTAAGCAAAATAAGGATTTCTCCTGTAGAATTTGCTCTTTAGTTAGATCCGGTTGGCAGGTACGTGTAACGCTTTGACTTGTGATTAACTTCAGACATTGATAGTTGCATCAACAGCATCCCAACTCAGCTTCCACTCAATTTCATCCCACTCCTCACCAACAGATTTTTGAAGGTTTCAATTGTTTTGCAGTTTACAGTTTTTTCCGAGACGGCATTCCAAAGGGGTATTGCTCTTGCAGATAAGAACTGATGACGTATTCTTGCTAAAGCATTGTGTTTTTTTAATTCTTGTACTGCGTCCTCACGTTTTAGTGGGTGTTTGGTGTGAAGACTTTGGGAGACTGGCCGGATTGGAGGATCTTGTAGGCCTCGATGCCATCTCCTCTTTTTCGTCTGTACTATTTGTTTTCTCAGCCGTTCTTCCTACCCATCTCCGCAAACACAGTCATTGTTTCAGAGATCTCTGCTCCCACGCTCCATTCTCTCATTTTCATTCTGTCGAATACATCCCTAGAAAGGGATTTTCGTCACAGCGGTTGGGACAGTCCTCGTTTTGTATTCCTGATTACATACATGGCTGAGCATTTCTAACCATGGAGACAATACGAGTTTCTGGAACTAAGCACCCATAAAGATCAGAGAGGGGCCATTCCGTATTCAGAGGGTCTTTCCCTGTTTGATCATACCAAAAGCAATGATGGGACTGTAATTCCCCCATTTGGAAAGAGGAGAGAGCGCGTGCGGAAAGAAGAAGAAGATCTGGAAAAAGCGAGAGATGGCAAATCTAGTAGCTGGTGTTGCGAAATTTTGTTTCTGGGTCAAGAAATACATTCCTTTTAAGAAGAAATGGATGGTTAAGTGGCGTAGTGGCGCATTCTGCTGCACGAAAAAGAGTTGATGGTTCTGGCCGTAACTTCTTTGCTTAATATTCAGTTTTGTACCGACATTTCCCAAGTTTCTAGGAATCTTCTGCTTCTTTGACTTGGTTTGCGTCTTCAGTGAGCACAGCGTTTTTTGTTGTTGTTTTCGTCGGTCGATCGGTCAGTCTGTCTGTCTGTCGGTCGGTCGGTCCGGTGTTAGCGAGTTAGGGTAGTTCTAGGTGTGCTAAGCCGATGATTCTTGACAGGCGGATCAGCGACCCGACTAAACTAACTTGAATATAGTAACTTCCCCGATCCCACCATCGTTGGGGAAGGGGAAGGAGGGGGAATCCGGAATCTTGAAGTATATATGACTTTGGAACA
Organism: Branchinecta lynchi; assembly: GCA_023053575.1. Lineage (NCBI taxonomy): Eukaryota > Metazoa > Arthropoda > Branchiopoda > Anostraca > Branchinectidae > Branchinecta > Branchinecta lynchi. Next base: position 3,042,876 of record JAKZAP010000010.1, read on the forward strand.
GGTGAACGGATCTTAATGAAACTTGATATTTGGAAAGAACGCGTGTCTCTTATGTCCCATTTCAAGTCCGGACCGGGTCTGATGGATATGGTGGGGAGTAATTTTGCGACACGCTTCGTCTGGACTGATCGGGACGAGACTTGGTGGGAAGAACAAGCATAAGCCCTAGATCCCTCACAAGCACAGGCCCTAGATGTATCACTGACAGAACTGGACCCAATTTGGGCACTGTGAGAGGAGTTAGAGGGGTGGGGGTCGGAATTCCGATGATGGCGAGTCAAGGGTCTTCCAGATGTGCTAAGACGACGAAACTTGGCTTGAACATTAGAGACTTAACAAGGTTGGTTTAGAAAGAGTCAGTTGTCCGATCCGGCCATTGTGGGGGTGGGGCGTATCCGGAATCTTAAGGTATGTTAATTTTGGAACGGGTAATCAGATCTTAAGGAAACTTGATATTTGGAAAGACCTCATGTCTCCAATGTCCTATTTCAGGCCCAGAGTGGATATGATGAATATGGGGGGGGGAGGTAGAGAGGAGAACCGGAAATCTTGTGACACGCTTAGAGAGGAGTGATCGGGACGAAACTTGGTGGGAAGAACAAGCACAAGCCTCGATACATCAATGACAGAACATGACCGGTTTTAGGCACTTTGGGGGAGTTGGAGGGGAGTCCGAAACTCCGGTGATCGCGATTTAAGGTACTTCCAGAGATGCCAGGACGATGAGACTTGGCTTCGAACATTAGACTTGACAAGACTGGCTTAGAAATTGTCACTTTCTAAACCCGACGCAATCTTCATCGTAAAGTAAAAAAAATACTTTTAAGCTAAATATACATTTTCAGGATCTCACGAGCCCATGGTTGCTTAGAAATTAATTTCCAGCTTACTGAAAATGCAAATCATAACCACAAAGTGAAAAAAAAACTTTCACCAAACGACATAATTCGTTTTCTCCGTAAGTCCATAATCTTTGTGCCGCAAGGGTTTTGCTTAAAAAGGAAATTCTACAGCACCCTTAGTGCGTATCTTACTGAAAAAGTAAACAAAAAAAAATACTTTTTTACCAAACGACGTACATTCATGATCCCAAGGGCCCATAATAAGTTTTACCTCAAGGGTTTTGCTTACAAGTGAATTCCTTAAAGTACAAACAATACTTTTGAGCAAAATATACATTTTCATGATCTCGATGAGCCTTTCATCTTTTTGCTTCAAGAGTTTTGATTACCGAAGAATTTCTAGCTCCCTTAAAGTGCGCACCATCACAGCCAAGTGCAAAATAAAATTATTTTTACCTAACGATACATTCTCGTGATTTCCAAGTGCCCATGATCATTATCTCCAGGAGTTTGCTTACAATGATCACAACAAACCCACAAATTCGCAAATTCGTACTTTTGTCTTCTGATCCAGCTTTGTAAGTGCCATATGAGCTTCTAGCTCTTGTTTAATTGGTTTTCGTCGAGACATATCTGGAAGGTGAAACCAGGCCAAAAATGTCATCGAGGCAATGCATTTGACAGATTACGTTAAATTACCTTAAGTCGCATTGTCCAGCGACAAAGGTGGATAATCCTCCTTTGGTTGTCGCTGGATTGACTGATATTACTCACACTGTTGTCGGGACTGGTAAAGATGTGGTAAAATAAAGATGCAAATGAATCAAGTGAGAACATGGAGGCTTGACTGCGTAGGAGGCTCATATATCTGAAAGTCTAGGAGGTGAAGCCTGGCTTTTAATGTGCTGGTAAGTTTGAATGAATGAATGAATTTATGACGCACTGCCCAAGCGTAAGTGCAGTAAAAAAGAATAAATAAATATAACATAATCGCAAAACTCTCAACAAATATTTTCCATAAAGGTTCACTAATTTAGAATCACGCTGATTGGATCGTGGACAGGTAATTTTCAAATCGGAGAACACAAATTAGAGGAGAGGGCTTCAAGCGTCAACAATGGGTCGGGAATTAACCAAACGGCGGATCAGGTATTAAGTAGAACTTCAAACTAGCTCCCAAATAGTCGGGTATGGAAAAAAGTTTCCATAGAGAAATAAATAGAAAAAGGGTAAAAAAAGGGACGATTACAGTTGTTCATTTTGTTTGGTTGTCACGAATAGCGTGGCTCACTACGAGGCAGGGACTGGAGACTTCTTTTTCTCATGTTCAGTAGAGAGATTTACTAATTGAAATTATGTATGTCCCGTGCTTGATACCGTGTACAACGAATTAGCATTGGCATTGCCAGGCAACAAGCATTGCCAGGATGAGCTAAAACCGGCTCTTCTTGTATGTATAACAATTCAATTGTAACGTTTTAACAGCCAACGGTCTTCTGACACTGTATGCATCAGCACATTGTAAAGACGCATATACAATAAGATAAACTTAAAGGACATGTCTTACCTAAAATACTAAATCAACCTAGTTCCTCAATCACTCAATCCAACTTTTTAACCCGGATCGTACGGTAAATTTTAACACCTTTAACAGAACCTCGGTGGTATTCACACTTGCCGTGTTTTGCTACCTTCGATGCGTATAACGCTGTCGACGGTTGTCTGTAGGAAGTTTTTAACCAGGAAAACCAGTTCTGTAAATTTTCCCCTCTTTTCGCTGCAGGTCAACGGAAACCGGAAACCGTCGCCACGCTCATACTGGTGGGCACATCAACTGCGTTAAACCCCAGACACAGTGAACCTTGGTGATTCTGATTTCATAATATCGCAGGAACAAGTTACATACAACCCTAAAGACGACTAGGAAATTACTTATCGCTCGAAGTGAGCGTAAGATACGTAATGCGTATGCTGGTGCAGTTGCCGAGAGCCCTCTTCGAGCTCCTCCTCTTCTTGTTCTTCCTCGTCAAGTCTCGTTTTTTTTCTTTTGCGATTCCTTTCCTAGAATGTCCTGTCCTTGTTCCTCTTCATCAGTCCCTAGCAGCATCTGATCGTAATCCACAGATAGGTATTCTTCCTCCATTCTGAAAACACCGCTACACCACCCGAAGATTGGACACAACCGATCAGCCTACCATTCTAACGGCTAGTAGGCTGGACGCGGACCTCAGCTGAATTATCACGAGCCAGTGCTCTGGTGAGGGATAATGCTGTTTCCCTCCCTCATGTTCTATACTTGGTTCCTTTCTGGGACATGATAACTCAATTGGATAAAACAAAAATTAGAAGGGTTTGCTTCAAATATGCAAAGTTTCTCATTTGATTACCGCCTTGGACAAGGAACGATAGACTGTGGGAGAGATAGAGCTTGCCGGATCCTCTTGATGCCGAGGACAAACTTTTTTTATGATGTCAGAAAATCTAGATTAGAAAGTTCTAGTTCTGGTTCGGTTGTCGTTGTTGTTGTTCTTTCTTTTTTGTTCATTATTATTACTTATTATTAGTTACTTTCGTGTTGCTTTGTGTATGGTGTTATGTCTTTCCGTAAATTACTTTTTCCTCTTTTTGTATTTATCTCCGTCTTTCTCTTGGTGATGTATGATGAGTCATAAATAAATTATTATTATTATTATTAGATAACCGAAAAATTGATGTCAATGTTATCTTTCAGCCGGGCTATCCTGACAAACCCTGACGTACAGCCAAAGTCGAATCTCATATCCCTATTAACCAACGACTTTTGGGGCACGCCACTACACCATGGTGGGTCCCATGGATCTTACCGGCCTCTGGTGGTTGCCACCTTCAGATTTACTGCAGCGATTGGTAAGTGTCTTACTTGAATTTTTATATAGCCTACAACCAATCCAAAAGCTAAAGGATTTAGGAAGTTCTGTTTGTATACGACTTGTACTTATGTCTGGATTCTTTGCATTATGCTTTAAACGTTTCATTATTCTGTTCGGAAATGTCGTCCCGGTGCGTCAAAAACGCTCATAGTAAAATATTTAGGGTTTCTTTCAAAGCCTATCATCTTCTATTTTGCTAATCCGCTGTTCTTTTCTATTGGTCTCCGTAAGTGGGCAATACATACTAAGACTGTTTTAGCTTGGGCCGTTAAAATTATTTTTATTTTTTACCATTTTTGCATGATTTCACTCAGACATGTAACTTTCAGAAAGATAGACCCCTAAACCCCATTTCCTGATGGATTGAGTGCAGTCTATGTTTTCGGTACAGGTCAAAGCCCACTATTATATCCGAAATAATAGAAACACCTGTAGTTGCGTTTTTTTGCAGAAACCATGGTATCTGATACCACGATCTAAAGTCGTTTTTGTAGTTATAGTGGTATCTGATACCAAGGTCAAAAGGTGTTTTTGCAGTTATCGTTTTATTAACTGATGGTGGTATCTGAAAAGTCATCTCACTTTCATCAAATTTTGTCAGATTGGTGAGAAAGAAGTTTACCACTTAGTGATGTGACTGAATATCTGTTTTTATAGCACCTGCCCTTCGGCCAAATGCCATATAGCAATTGTAATTTCTGTCCGTCAGTCGGTCTGTCGGTCCTGGTTTTGCTAGTTCGGGCACTTCCAGATAAGCTAGGACGATGAAACTTGGCAGGCGTATCAGGGACTGGACCAGATTAATTTAGAAATAGTCGCTTCCCCGATCCGACCATCTGGAGGGCAGTGGAGAGACGGGGAATCCGGAAAAATTAGGAAAAACGGAAAACGAGTCTTGGACTTTCCATTTTAAATCCAACGGATCCGATGATATTGAAGGGGAATTTTAGAGGGAAAACGGAAATCTTGGACGAAAATCCGGATGAAAATTGATCGAAAGAACAAGCACAAGTCCTAGATACTTGACTGACATAACCAAAACGGATCCGCTCACTTTGGGGGAGTTGGAGGGGGGGAGTCCGAATCTCTAATGAAATACAGCTCCAATTCAGTTGACGTATCCTTTTTGCACCATCAAATATTTCTAGTGATCCCGAGAGTATGGTGCTTCCTGATGTGCTAGGAAGATGAAAGATGGCAGGCATGTCAGGGACCCGACCGGATTAAATAGTAAATTCCTCGATCCGACCATATGGGGGGGGATGGAGGGAGGGGAAGCCGACAAATTTAGGTATTTTTAACTTGCGAAAGGGTGATAGGATCTTGATTATAGTTGATATTTAGGATGACCTCCTGTCTCAGACTTCCTACTTTAAATCTGGACCGGATCCGATGACAATGGGGGGAGCTGGAGGAGGGAACCGGAAATCTTGAGAAACGCTCAGAGTGGAGGGATCGGGATGAAACTTGGTGGGAAGAACAAGTCCATGTCGTAGGTAGGTCATTGACATAACCGGATCGGATCCGGGCACTGCGGGAGAGTTGGGGGGGGGGGGGGGTCCGGATTTCTAGCGATCCTGTGAGTCGGCATACTTTCTGATGTACTAGGACGATAAAACTTGGAAGGTATGTCAGGGATCCGAACAGATTGACTCGAGAATAGTCGTTTCCCAGATCCGACCACCGTGGGGGGAGTGGATGGATGGGAAGTCCTGAATCTAGTGGCATGGATAATTTTTGAACGGGTGATAGGATTTGAATGAAACTTGTCAAGTGGAAAGAGCTATCGCCTCAGTTCAGTGTCAAGTCCGGGTCGGACCGATACCTTTTGGGGGAGGGGGGGGGGCCGGAAAACTCAAGAAACGCTTAAAGCAGAGATATTGGGACGGAACTTAATGGAGAGAACAAGCTTTAGGCCTAGATACGGAATAGACGGAACCAGATGGTTTCGGGGCTCTATGGGGGGATTTCGAGGGGGTTTCCTGGAATTCCGGTAGTCACGAGTTAAAATAGTTCCAGATATAGCAAGACAACGAAACCTTGCAGGCATATTATTGATTTGGAAATTGACTTGTGAACGAGTGGTCTGATTCTAGTGAAACTTATTGGGTGATAAGAATCGATGACCTAGACATGTATTACATGCGTTTGAACTACATGCGACCACGGTTGGGGGAATTGGGGGGGGGGGGGCTTTTGACATGCAGAAAAACCAAACGGATGGAGCGAATGAGTTCGACAGTGCCGAGTTTATGCAGCGTAGATTTGTTATATGGCGTCCGGGCAGGATTCGGCCAAGGTAGGGGGAGGGGGGTATCGGGAATTCGCAGATAGGCTATACCCCGATTTTCGTAAAACTTGATGGACGGGAAGAGGCCATTAAGAGATACGACGTTTATGTTTCCAAGTCCTCTTTCGGCCACAGTGGGGGGAGTTGGAGGGAGATTGCCGGAAACTTTGAGGCTCGCATAGGGGTCAATCGAGTGCATCAGTTTAAATGAAACTTGGAATGTAGAGAAAGCATATACCCTAGGTGACATATTTTAGGGTCCGAACCAGATCTAACAACGGTGGTAGTGGGGGGGGGGATACGGTACCGAAATTTTCCGAAAATGCTCAGATTCGATTGAAACTTGAAATATGGTATAAAAGAAGATGCTTTAGATGATCCATTTTTTAGCCCGAACCAGATTCAGCCACGGTAGGGGAAGACGGAGGGAGTACCGGAAATCGTGTGGCACGTCTAGGGATCAAACAAATGGCTTTATTGGGATGAAATTTGGAAGTTTGAACAGTCATGTGCATTTGCTACAGATAACTCGAGACGATGCCGGAACTGCTCAAAAATGAGTGAAACTAAATATCCTATTTCTATTTCCGAACCGCACTTTTGGATGGCGGGTGTATTTTGTGACGTTCTCATCTACTTTCTTGTACCGCCTACTCGTAACAAGTGCCATATGAGCTCTTAGCTCTTGTTCTTTTGGGATGACTTCGAAAAGCACAATTTCGGCAATAGTCGTTTTTGCAGAGCAACCGTATATCAGATACCACGGTAACTGCAAAAACGACTAATGGCAGATCCAGTTACCGTGGTAACAGACACCATGGTATCTGCAAAAACGCAACTCTTATTTTGCTGCGTGTCACTCAGACTCATAAGGAGGTTCTTAGGACGTTTACTATCATATTCTCTGCCTCCTTTAGTTCTAGAATTTGTCCAAAACGCAAAGTTTACCAGCCAGGCGGTAAAGCCAGGCTTCACCTTCCAGATCACCAGACGTCAGGGCTTCCGCATAAGTTGCGTTTTCAGCAATTAACGTGTTGAACTCGAATTCTAACACGTTGCGCTGTCACCCGTTTTCGGCGCCCTTGTTTTGCGTAAGAGAACCCGGCACAGGACTGGATAGATAGATAGTCTATTGCTATAAGGAGCCCGAGGGCCATGGCAAAAGTTTAACATACGAAGAAAACAAACAATAATATATAATAATACTCTTTTCCTTTTAATTTGTCTTACATATTCCGGAAATTTACTTGTGTTCTATCGCTAGCCTCAAAAACCGCCCCATTTTATTTATACCAGCAAAAACACCCTTAAAAATCCGTTTTAACCATTCTTCGTCAAATACGCACACACCATACTCTTCTTTCTTCAGTCACTCAGCTCAATACAATCGCAAAGCATGTGAATCACACTCTCATCTACGCACTTACACATCGGACAGAAGTAAGGACCGAACTTCTGCTTACAATTACAAATATAACGTACATGTTACTACCGACTTCGTTAGTGGTTGGATTCGGTGTTGAACTCGAAAGAAACATGAGAGCTAAAAACGCTTGAAGCCACAGAACACGGAACCAGTGTTAGGATGCGCACTGGATGCGCTCCTAAGAAACGGCTTTTGACGAACACGGGTTGAGAATCGCAAGCCTGAAAACACTACTATAGTCAAGCCAACCCTTCCAGAGTTTCATGATGATGACGACAGCTAAATTTGCTGTTCTCCGACATTTCTTACATGATCCCTTTACATTTCAAATATCTCTTGCAAAAAATGGCCCTCTCCCTCTGTATTGAAGCACGGAGGGCATTGTCCCTTACTATTTGGGATCTTATTATCCCAATTATTCCGACCACGTACTGGCGGGCAGTTAATGACATCGCATGCGGGTTCTTTGGGTGTGCTGCTTTCGGAAAATAAGACTCGCATGAAGCCTATTTTCTTGCAAGAACAAACCATAGTTTGTAAATATGTTACACTATTTGGTTTTTCGTTGCATTTCTTTTCTGTTCCGTCAAACTTCATGATGTCTATAGGCTAGTGTCTTGCTGTTCTGGAACATGACGGGAGATATTTTGCCCTTGATGTGTTTCCTATATTTACAATCTCATCCCAACGAACCGTGTGAAATTCGCCAGGATTCCCTTGAAAATTGGAAAATTCAGCTCGCGCTCTTGTACTGACCTTTCAATGTGCAACTTGGGACATGGTGATTCGTCGCTACGATCTCGACGACTTTCTTGTCAATGTGGCTTTGACATTTCGGCTTTGCTCAACCTCTGGCTCAAGCAAAAAAAAAAACTGCCATTCCGTTGAAGGAAATATTCTCTCTCCGAAAAGACTCGCTCATAAAGAAAAGTGACAAAAGCTCCTGGCTTCGGAGAAGTGTCAAAAACACGATGTTTGATTGCTTTCACTTGAAAAAAAAACTCGTCCATTCTAGCTTTCAGTTGATTGCCTATATTTCAACAGCAGTGTTTGCGTCAAGCTCTGCTGTTGTGAACAGATTTTGAGATTTATCAGCAGCATGTTATCAGTCATTTGTAAAATGGTGACGGCACTGTTTTCAGCTGGGACGTTTTATCATAGGGATGGTTGGAAATGGGGACGTTTTGCCACGAG